>JAHHFK020001286.1:0-289851 GCA_024533555.2 Aedes koreicus | reverse complement strand
TCTTCAAAATCTTGTTGGACCATACGGTAGAGCGTCTCTTCATGACACTGAGTCAATATATGGCCGAACCGTACACTACAGGAACATGGAAATTTATGTGTTATTTTAAAATGGGGATTGGATGGTTCAAGCAACCACTCACGGTATAAAATGACATTTTTTGTAGAAGTTGGCGATGATGTTATATCATGTGTTGACTCACATATTTTTTTGATTTGCCTGGTTCCTTTGCGAATATATTTCAACGCAGATCTCCGGCGAACGACAAGAAGTTTGGAGCAACCATAGTCCATCATCCATCAATTTGTGCCGCCCCATCAAAAATGGTTTTTCAAAAAGAAACTGCTGACGATCTTATCAAACGAAAGTGGAGAGTATGATGTTACAAATCCAAAATTTGAAAGCAACCACATTGACGATAAATAGGATTTCTGTAGATGTTTCTTCTGAGTTAATTTTGAGTATGGTCGATGGCAAAGTTATTAACAGCTTCACAGGAACAAGTTCCCAAGCGTGCAATCTTTGCGGAGCATCAGGCAAAAAACTCAGTAATCCCATCGAAGCCCAAATATGTGACGATCGCAATAAAATTGAAACCATTCCTGTTTTGCATGCTTACATAAGAAGTATGGAGCTTCTGCTTAATGTTTCGTAGACAGAATCCCACTCAAAAAATGGCGTATAAATAAAGGAAACGAAACCTTTCTTGAACGGCAACGTGCAATTAGAGAAAAATTTAAGAAGATTGGGCTGAGAATAAGTGAACCTTTGCCATCCGGAGGTAACTGCATTTTCTTTTTTATCGGGAAGTAGATCCCTTTATCTTTATTTTTTCATCAGGTAACACAAATGATGGCAACACTGCTAGAAGATTCTTTCAAGATCCAGAAACAACGGCAAGAATTACAGGACTTGAGGTGGACATCGTTCGTCGAGTCGCTACACTTCTTTGCGCGCTATCATCGAAATTAGAAATCGACGTCAAATCATTCGAAACCTATGCAGAAGAAACTAGAAAGTTATATGTCCATTATTATGATTATTATCCCCTTTCGCCTTCAGTTCACAGGATCTTGGTACATGGATCTGAAATAATAAGTCATTGCGAAATTCCTATTGGACTATTGTCGGAAGAAGCACAAGAGCGTCGACACAAATCGATCAGGAAATTTCGGGAGCACCATTCTCGACAATTCAGTCGCCTGGCGAACATCGAAGATGTATTTAGAAGACTTTTGCTAGCCTCTGACCCCGTGATGACACTCACAAAACAGTTTCCTCAAACCGATAAAAATCAATTTCCAGAATCCGTACAAAACCTGTTGAAATAATAGTAAATATAAAATAAAAAATAGTTGCTAGATCAAAAATATTAATTATAATTAATCCAGATATCTCAAATATATCAAAATATGTATCGGGCATAATTTCAGAATTGAAAGGTCACATATGGTACTTTCTGAAACATGAGTATTTTTTTTGCAACAACTTGCAATTTTTTGAGAAAATTAATTTTGAAATTCATGATATTTTTTCAAAGTTTTGGCTAATATTTCGCTTGTTATGTCCCAAAACTATGCGAACATTTCCAAAACATACGCAAATTATAAGGTTCAACACATAAATGGTACCAAAAATAACATATTTGACGAAAATATGAAAATTAGTAGAAAAAACGTAAATTTCAGTTAAATTTTACAAAACTAATCGTAACTTTGTAATTTGTAGACATAGAACTTTGATGTCTTCGGCAAACTTTCTTATTATTTTATGTTCTACAATTTTGCCGAAGACATCAAACCGTTAGAAGGCGAAATAAAAAAAGTCAGTATCGCAGCGCCGCCCTTGCGGTGAAAATTGGAACTTATTTTTATTACCAAATTGTGGCGCAGATAAAACTGAGCAACAATGCTGAAGCAATCATCTTGATAAAATGCATGCTAAAGCGCTAGAGGTTTTGTCTTGCTAATTTCGTCTCCTGGCCCAGTGTGCAGTGGTTTACTTGTTTTCTATAAAGATGATTCTTTGGGTAAAACAATTAAAATACCTTTCTATCTTTCTACGGATTTCTATCCATAGATCAAAAGATTATGGTACGGACTGCCACATTATCCTTGCATAATAATCGACGATAAATGTAGAGAACTTAGTTATTAACGATAAAGAATTGTTTATTAAAGAGCCTCTCATTGTTAGGTAGGGCCATTTGAAAAAAATAAAATATTCATTCAGAATGCGATACTTCGCTAAGGTAAAACATTTCGGTGTTCTCGTTTCATACAAAAACCACTTGTCGAGCATCAGTGCTTCGCATTACTATTTTGCACCATCTGTGCGAACTCAGATTTTTCGGTCCGAGATTTACCAAGTTTTGTGCTCCAAAATCGTTAAGTGAGAAGCAACACCCCTGGGGAGCTGTTGAATTTTGCAATGGTCGTAGTAGTAATAATTTTGATACATTATGTACATTTGGTACCTTACAACTCATATATTTCCTAAATTACATCTGATTTTTCGTCTTTTCTCAGTCTTCTTGAGTTACAGGACGGCCTGAGTGTTTGGCAGCACGTAATATTACGATAAAAATGGGCAATTACACCATCTTCAACTGTAGATTGTACAGACTAAACATTGAACATACACCCAAAAGTTGAGAAGGTGGCAAAAAAATGCAATTGCAGTTTTTGCAATCATATCTTGAGAAATCCGCATGATTCAGAAAAGGCAATTTTGCCCAATTTGATCCACAAAGCGTGTTATGGAACATATGAAGCTATGCACGTGTGTGCAAGCGACTCGCAGGCACAAATAGCTCGAAACAAATTTATCGCTGTCCTTGTTCAATCATCATCAACATATCAATATACAATATAGATGAGTCAATAATACAAAATGGTGCAACGCTATTGGCCACTGTTGTAATGCCGCTGTCAAGTGTTCTATTTTTGTTCTCACTGATCATCGACAAAGCATTTTATGAAATAAACAAAGCCATGCAAGTGTGTGATAGCGAAGTGAGGTGCACACATCTTCTTGGAAAATATATCCATTTGCTTCAATGCTGTACCCTGAATTGCTCGCCAAGCGAACTAAATGTAAGGTTTCTATTACAACTTGTTAGTTTGTCAATGTGGCTGAATGGTTGCCATCAAGAGCCACCACGCGGACAACCACGGTAAAATCTCGGTCTGAAATTAACCCATTTTTGTGAGCCATCTCACTTTCGGGCTTCCATCTATTACTCATCAACTAAATACCACTGCGCACAACCTCATGCATCTTTGTTGCTTTTTTGCCCACCACCAATTTTGGACTTTTCCTCCAAGTTACGATCCACAGCAAGAAATGGAACAAAATCATGCGAAAGTGTACTACAATCTTGCTTTTTTATGTTGGGTGTAGAGCGAATTACGAACAACTTAACCTAACACCCAGTGGACCAGTTTGGACATTTTCGTTTTGCAAAAAGTTCCACAGGCTGGAGCGGGAATCGAAACCTCAACTTCAAGGCAACCCCACTTGAACTTCGGGCAACGCCGCTAACCACTTGACCACGAAGGTGATGTGAGCTGTAGGACGTTTGGCAGGACACCACCCTGTGAAAAAGTCAAACCGGAGGAAAGTTTATTCAGCTCCTCGTCGTTGCGGATGGCCAGCAGCAGGTATCGTGAATAATTCTGGTCTTCTTATTGCCACACTCCTGCTGCTCGCCATGCCGGGTAATTTTTATATAATAGCATCGGGTACCATAACATGACAGGAAGGGGGTACTAACGAAGAAAATGCGAATCAAATTTTACAAAAGGGGACGGGCCTCAGTTGTTACGACATACACCAGCGTGGAAATGAAATCATTAGTGCATTTTACAGTATTCCGGTAAACAAATTACCGGAACTTGTCAAATTTTACCGAATCCGTTAAATCGGATTACCGAATGTTCAGATGTTGAAAGGTTGGTAAAAAATTACCGAATACTGTAAAATTCTCTAAGTGTGTTGGGGACTGTTCATAAACCACGTAGACCGAAATTTGACATTTTTAAACCCCCCTCCCCCCTCGTAGACTTTAGTAGACATTTGCCACCCCCCCCCCCCTGCTTAAAGTCTACGTAGACTTTATCAAAAAACAATTTAATATGTGTGGAAAATTTTCTACAATATGTTTGAGGAACGAATTATGAAATAAAACTCAAACAATCAGGTAATTCCGTTATTCGTTCTTATTTTATTTCATAAAAATTGCAAAAATGAAAAAAAAAAAACAATCAATTATGCAAATGCCTAAGATGCTCAAACCCTAGTTGCTTGAACCAGTTATTAAAGCTCGTCAGTGGATGTTCTGGTGGGATAGTTTTTTGGATGTTAAGTCCAATGATTTCGACGAAACGTGATTCTATCCAAAGAACTTCCGTAGCTCCGTTCACGTCGACCTCACAAAGAATTTCTTCCTAGCGTTGCTGTAGAATCTTGGGTGGCCTTATTTTCTTAAACAAAATATCTGCCTTGTGGATGCTTTTGCGGTGACGATCTGCATTCACTTTTATCGCAAAAAAAAAGTCCACAATTAGAGCAAATGCGGTTATTTTTGCTTTTACCTTAGATGCCAAGTAAAATTTATATTCTTTGAAAGTTTTCCAAAACAAGTTGACATCTTCTCAGGCCTCTTCATGTATTTTCTGCTTTTTCCCACTCAGCGCTATAGCATTGCTTGAACACGTCTTTTTCCATTACTTAAGCGTTTGACAGGTAATCACAACCGGATATAACTAAGCCCCTCTTCTAAATGTATGTCAAATGGGAGCATGTCAACTATCAAATGTCATCTCATTCACGTATAAATGAAAATACTAAATGGTTGACATCATACGCTAACTATTGAGTTGGTGCCTTGCATTCGCTCACTCGATATTGTTTTTAAAAAAAGAGAAACACAACCAACACGCTCTACACGGCCAGCCACTTTAAATCAGTTTTGACTCACTTTCGTCAAAAATGAAGTCACTTAAATTTGAGTAAATGTAACTGGGATTGACAAGTCGACAAATCAAAAACATGGACTCAAACCAGATGGATGTTTTTGATTTGTAGACTTGTCTATCCCTGTTACATTTACTCAGATTTGAGTGACTCCACTTGTGATGCAAGTGAGTCAAAAACGACTCAAGACTGAGTTAAAATGGATGGCCGTGTAATTACTTTCTCTTTTTGTATCTTTTATCCTTTCGAAAAGAAAGTTAGAGACAGTAATTTTAGCGTGTAACATTAAACCCCGTTCACATTACCCTAGTAGCACACTTGGCTCAATGACATCACAATCAAGTTGCTGTAACTAATTATGATGGTTTGGTGTTGCTTGGGTACAACCTACATTATGTGATATAGAGTATCTTGATATCAAATGCCATGCAAATTATTTCCAATGAAAACTAGATGTATAGATGCTACTATCAAGATAGTCTATATTACGTATTATAAGTTGTAGTGTGAACGGGATGTTATGCTAAATTCCTTAATTAGATGCCATATTATACTGATTTGATGTATTGCTTCATTTTTTTTTCAAAGTACAGAGCTTGAAATCTGTGTGCAATGCAGCACACAGATTGTAAACAATCTCCATCACGGAATCGCAGTAGTTTTTAAGTCTTGTGGTTTGGAAAATGATAGTTTATCCTTAAATATGGTGGCCAAATAAGAACCTTTTTCTGAGTCATCTTAACCTTTCGGGCAACGCGCTGGTGTAAAAAACACAACACACGTGAGAAAACCTCGCTTGGTTGCTCTTTCTGCAAATTGTGCTATACGCGTATAGAAAGGTTAGAAATAAACAATGAGTGTACAACTCACTGAGTTGTCTGAACATGGAATATCTTGAATAATGTGGGTTATTTTGATACGTACGTATAGCTATGAAAATAATTGTTTATTCCATCCGGTACTTAGGCTACTAAATAATAGAACTGTATGTAGAAGAGCTGTGACATAATAAATTATTTGTATAGTTCCCATCAGAGATACCCGCATTATCAAACATAAACCGATTGTCAGTAATTCTGTTAACATGCGAGTGAACGACACGAGGAATGAAAATCGCTTCCATAGTGTCGACCTGGGCGAATTGAACTCAATATTAGGTACTTCTGCCACTGTGTGTAGTTGACAACTATATTTTAACTAATCATTCTTCTTACTTTCTAGTTAGTTGTAGATAGTGTGGATGGACCTAGAAGGAAATATATATTATATATATATATATATATATATATATATATATATATATATATATATATATATATATATATATATATATATATATATATATATATATATATATATATATATATATATATATATATATATATATATATATATATATATATATATATATATATATATATATATTATATTTATTTTTTTATATATATATATATATATATATATATATATATATATATATATATATATATATATATATATATATATATATATATATATATATATATATATATATATATATATATATATATATATAAGACTATGATATATATTAAAAAATAACTTAACTCGTTAACTACCTGTAAAGAACTGAATTTATTTTACTTCCAAAGTCATACAGAGGCCTCAAGCTCCTAACGAAATTCCTGACTAAGCATTATGATATTGCTGCTGCTCGTGTCTGTTGACTCTGCGTTTCCGGTGCTGGTGCTGGTTTCGTATTCTAGGTGTGTGTCCGTTGAGCTGTTGCCAGGCCGTTTGCGTTGCCCGATTCTAATGATGCCAACGATGCTGCTATTTGTTGTTGTTGTTGTTGTACTGCTTCGAGTCTATGGAATAGGTGTTGCTCCTGGGGGTTAGCGTTGGTGGTGGTTACTTCGGTAACTAGCCCGCCCTTAAGTGAGGATCGTCCCGATCCGTTTAATCGATTCTGGCAGTAAATCTTGAAGATCATGAAAACGATGAACAGAGTGGTAATGCTGGTAAACGAGAATCCTCCAAACAAAGTCCAAAATTTCAGGTTAAGGTTATGTTGCTGCAAATAGACATGTTCCAATTTTTTCCGGTTCTTTGATGTTTCGTTGCCAATCGTTGAAATGTCCAGATAATGATGTTTGTTCCAGGTTGTTTTGATGTTGTGAAGTGCTCCATGGATGACTTCTATTTCACGTACTATTTCGTCGTTTTGGAATGACTGGTTATTGAAATTGATGGTGCAATTCGAAAATGTTACTAATAGATTGCCAACTAAGGTACGGTCGTCCGGTCCGCAGTTACTTTGTATTTGGTTATTTCTTGCGTTTTGAATCAAGAGTGTGCCTTCGGTAATTAATTGTTGCGTTGTTCTGTTGGAATATGTAGAGTTACACTCAGATTCCTTACCGAATATTAGCGGGTAAATACAAGCGTAATTTACTGCTTTCAAATAAGATGATTTTTGGACGAACTGACCTGGGTTGTTGGTGGCGTACAGGGTGTCACCTGTTTTGATGATGTACTCTGGATAGTTGTAAATTATCTGGTCCTTGTGTACCAAAGGGTATAGTTGAATCACTGAAGATGTTTTGTTGTCTAGTCGTGGAACATGAAGAATGTACAGAAGAGTCTCCTGACTCACTGCAAATTTTGGGATTACGTGTTGAAGGGCTTCGTCTGGGAGGTTTACCTTTACGCCTTGATTTTGAAGTAATGACTTTATAAATGATATTTCTTGTATCGAAAGTATTTTGTTGGTGGGTATTGACGTTTTTGATAGAATGATGGCATCTTGGATGTCTTCTAGAAGTTTGTTGACGATGTCGATGTTTATGATAGTAATTATTGATGTGATTTCGTTGGTTATCAATTCATTCGTTTTCATGTTGTTGATTATTTTGTTGATGGTTCCGGTTAGTTGTGAGATCCTCTGGTTAATGTGGTTATTTAACTCGAACTGTTGATTGTTTTGTGTGATCAATTCGTTTAACGTGGAATTGATAATACGGAGATCCTGTGCGTCTGGTGAGCCCGCGATCCATTTCCAAGATGATCCTAACATATCCCAGCGTCTGGTACGATGATGTTGAGGTGGTTTTATTTGAAGGAAATTGTTATAAAGTTTTTTCACTTTCAGCTTAACTATGTCTCCTAATGGATTTCTAGTATCTACTTTATCATAGAAGGAAGAAGTTAGGTAATCTATGGACTCCTGAATGTCTGTTAAATTTATGGGATGTATAATTTTTAAGGTTCCTGTTTGGATCTTACATTTTCCTATATTTAGAAGTAGCAAGGGGTCTGCATTAAGGTTTCTCATTGAAAGGTAAGACGTCATGGTCAAGGTGGGGATCGTAGTAAGCATCAGGATAAGTATCTGGAAAAATGGTTTACAAAATTAGATTTTATATGCTATCGTAAAATTAATTGTATATGATAATCATGGGTTATTTTATGATACTTAGTCAAATCTTCCTTTTTCTTTTAAATTTAGATTTATGAAGTTTGATATTTCTATGGTCTATATAGGTTTTCCTTCTATTTCGTCTAACTGTTACTTTTTTATACTTTAGCTTTCTCTTATTCCTTATTCCCTGTATCCTATTATAAATTTGTTCATCCCTATTGAGATTTGGTTCATCTTCCCTAGTCTTGTTTCTGTTCTCTAAAACTGTTCTCTGGTTTTTATGTAATTTTTCAACGATCTCATCGAACATTCTGTTCCGATTTTCTAAAATAGTGGCTAAGTTAAGGGGTCTCTCCTCCCCATCTTTGATGCCATAGAATATTTCAATCGGTTTTAATTTGGTAGTACTATGAATTGTGGAATTGTATAAAGTGGTTGCTATTCTATATATTTCTTTATTGGAGAGATCGTTGTAATTCTGTTTTATACAAAGGAATATTTCATTGAGGGTAGAGTGAAAACGCTCTACTATTCCGTTAACCTCGCTATGGTTTGATGGGGTGTAGTACGGTTCCACTCTTAGTCTCTGAAGGAGCCCTCGAATTTCGATCGACTTAAACGCAGCTTCGTTATCGCAAACTATCATACGGGGTGTTCCGTAAGTCGAAATAAGTTTAACGAGGCCACGTTTTACATCGATTATGGATCTGGATTTGATAGGGATAAGGATAGCAAATTTGGAAAGTTTGTCTACTGCAGATAGGAAGGTATTGGGACTGGAAATGAAGATATCAATATGTAATATGTCTAAAGGCTTTTTTGGAATGGGGGTTTCTGCTAACTTGCACTTATACGGGTTTCGTTCATACTTACTCTCCAAGCAAGTCCCGCACAGGTTGACGAACGTCTGCACCTTGGCTCGCATCTTTGGGAAGTAGAATGTTTTTTGTATGACAGCATAGTTCTCCTCGGCACCTCGGTGTGCGCGTTGATGAACCTCTTCTATTGCCCCGTCCTGTTCTTCGTTACTTCGTAAGTCCTGCAGGAGATTCTGTGTTAATTTTATTTTAAATGTCTTATTTCTAGAAAAATAATTCTTGTATGCTATTTGAAGCGTGTTTGTCCACCTCTCTGGACACATGATGCAATTGACTCTTGTCGGATGCATATGATCCCTCAAAATCCTGATTGCCAAGGGTATCCCAAATGTTACCCTTGTAATGGTTCGCCGATATATTGTGGGAAAAACTTCCTCATATATTTCTCCATCTTGCTCCCCTTCTTTTATTATGATTTGATTTCTGAAATAATTTATGGGTCTTTCAGTCATGGGTATATAATCATTGTCGTCAGAAGAAGCTGAATGTACAGTTTCATTGTCTGAATCGTCAGTTGCTTCAGATGATGATTCCGTCTCGTTTACGTTTATTTCGTGCGGTATTCGGGAAAGCCCGTCCGCTACCACATTCTGTTTACCGGCCCGGTATTGGATGTCATAGTCGAACTCTTCTAGTCGCAACTTCATCCGTACAAGCCTATCATTTGCGGTTTTCAAGTTTAAAGCGTAAGTCAGGGGCTTGTGGTCGGTGTATAATGTAAACTTTCGACCAAACAAGTAGGGCCTGAAATACTTGCACGCCCAATCAATAGCCAAGAGTTCTTTCTCAATGGCTGAGTATTTCTCTTCGCTTTGTGTTAGGGTGCGCGATGCAAAGGCTATAGGCTTGTCTTGTCCGACAGGACCTTGCGACAAAACCGCGCCTAATGCATAATTTGAAGCGTCTGTCGTAAGTAAGAATCGCTTCGTAAAATCAGGATACTGTAGCACATGGCTACTGGTTAAAATATTCTTGCAACGGTTAAAGGCAGAAACGAATTCACGGGTGTGACTGATAGTTTCTCCTTTGCGTAATTGTTGCGTCAAAGGCTTTGCAATTTTTGCAAAGTCCTTGATAAATTTTCTATAGTAGCCTACTACACCTAAGAAGGCTCTTAATTCCTTCTCGTTTTTCGGTAGAGGCCACTCTTGAATTGCGGTGATCTTCCCAGGGTTTGGTTTCACTCCTTCGGGTGTCACTACGTGTCCTAAAAAGGCCACTTCTTTCTGTAAAAATTCGCATTTATCAATTTGTATTTTTAAATTGAATTTGCGAAGGGTTTCTAGAATCTTTGAAAGATTTACTAGATGTTCCTGCAGGCTGGTGGAAAAGATGATAATATCATCCATGTACACCAGACATCTCACGCCTATATGTTCCCTGAGGATGTTATCCATCACTCGTTGGAATGTTGCAGGCGCATTTTTGAGTCCAAATGGCATCCGTATGAATTCATAGTGTCCACCCTCGACACTGAATGCTGTTTTTGGAATGTCATTTGTGCTAACCTCGATTTGGTGAAAGCCGGAAGCCAAATCGATGGTCGTGAAATACTGACATCTTCCTAGTTTGTCTAGGATGTCAGTAATGTTGGGGATTGGGTATCGATCATCTATAGTTTTATTATTTAATTTCCTATAGTCGATGACCAATCGCCATTTTCGTTGACCCGATGAATCAAGTTTTTTCGGGACAACCCATATCGGGGAAGACCATGGACTATTCGAAGGCCGAATTATACCTTGATCCAACATCTTTCCGATTTGTCTTTGTACCTCCTCCTTATGGAAAAAGGGGTATCGGTACGACTTCGTGTATACAGGCAGATCATCCTTTGTTTTGATCTGGTGTTGTATAGCACTGGTAAAAGTCAATTTCTTATCGTCACTATAAAGGACTTCTGGAAATTTATTCAAAACATGGAGTAGTTTCTCTTCTTCTTCTTTGTTTAGGTGATCAGTTCTTATATTTTGTTTTATTTCTATCTTGGGTTTATGCTTTCTTTTGCTTGTGTTGTGTGCTTGGATAGAAACTTCATTGAAATTATTGAGCTCCGTAAATAGGGCTTCTTTGTCTATCTGGATTTCAACTTGCTTGTTGCTGAGGTTTATCACGGGAAATGTAGCTATACCGTTTCGAGCGCTGTATACTCCTGAAGGTATAACCACATCGTCTCTTAACATAATATCGTGCTCGATCAGAAAATCTCCCTCTTTGATTCGGACTGGAAATTCTTTCACGAGAGTCTCACTTTCGTGGATATTCAATTGTTCTCTAGTAGGGAATTTTTTGTTTAGCTGTATTATCGTATTTTTAATGGTAATTGTATTAGATACTGTATCGATTATGGCACCCATAGATCGCAATGATTCGAATCCAATAAGTCCATCAAAGAAATCGTGAAATCTAAATAGGAAAAATTTAAGGTTCGGTAGACCTTTTGCAAAGTTGATCAAAGGATTTAAGTACGTAAATTTGTCTATGATATGTGAACCGCTTATATTTTTAATTTTATGTTGTGGTCCTGATCCAACACTAGTGATAGGAACTAACTCCGGGGTAATGTAATTTTTATTGGCTCCCGTGTCGATTAAAAATCTCAGGGGCCTACCTGATTTTCTAGGGATTTCCAAATATGGAAGAAAATTATTTTTCATTCCGTTGTTTGTAGGTCGAAAGCCATGCAAAAATTTAATTCTTCATCATTTTCATTTGTTTCAGACGGCATTGTTGCTGTATCATAATCTTGTTCTGGGACACATGAGTCATGTTCCTGATCCGGGTACTCTTCATAATTTTCATACTGTGTTGTTTCCTGATTATTTATTTGAGCTTCTTGCCTTTGGTAAGGCATCATCTGTTTTGATTGTCCTGAGGGGTCAGGTTTGATGTATGGTACAACTTGTTTTTGAAATTGGGGATTCGGTTGAAATTGTCTTTGGTATTGAGAATTTTGAATAGGCTGCCTTTGGTGTTGGAAATTTTGAGGAGGCTGTCTTTGATACTGGGAATTTTGAGGAGGCTGTCTTTGATACTGAGAATTTTGAGGACCTGCATTTTGAAATTGTGGTCTGAAATTAGCTTGTGGAGTAAATCTTTGAAAGCTTTGAGTGGGAGTTTGATATTTATTGGCATGCCAACTATTTTGTGGTGCCACTGGTTTATTTAAAGGTTTTTGTTGTGGTGCCATATTTTTCGAATATTTCTCCTTTCTGCGCTGGCTAGCATTAAATTGCTCTCTTGCGCTTTGATAAGCTTCGTTCAAACTTTTCGGACGCGACACTCTAGTCAATGTAGAGTATGGTTCGTCAAGCCCGTCAATGAAAGAATTTAAAATCATGTCCTCATAGCTGTTTGAAAGTGTTTTAATACACTTTTTCATTTCGTTATCCAAGGATAGTTTTGCAATAATGTCCGAGAGAAGTTCCCGGCATTCATTGTAGAAATCGGTAATGTTTCTCGTGTTCTGTTTTAGATAACAGATCTGGGTGACAAGGCCACAAAGGTCCCTCTTGTCCCCGAAATATTCAATCAATACTCTTTTCATTTCACTCCACTCACACTCGGTGTGCCTAGCTACGAGTGCGTCGCTCGCCTCGTCTACAATTTTATCACGAATTACACTAAGCCACAGAGGCATGACGGAATTTATGTCTGCTGTGGATGGGCACAAACTTTTTGCATGATCCAGTTTTTCTTCAACTGAGCTTAGCCAGGCGGCTAGTGATTTCTTGTCGCCTTTGTATGGGACGATTAATTTTATTGCATCTGGTATACGAGATGCGTCAAATGAGGAAACACGGCCTCTAACTGAGGGCGTTGCCGTACCAGACGGACCTGCCTCTCTTTCATCTAAGCGATCTTGCGTCATTGTCGCAATTTGTAATCTCTGCTCTTCGATTCGAGCAGCGAGTTGCTCAATCTGTCTTTGTAAATCTTCTGACATTTTTCTGGTTAACATACACTACACTTTGTTGGAAAATTAAAATTCTCACTTTCTAAACACTTACACTATCTGAATTACGATTACTCACAATAAATTTGCTTCACGTTACGCCACGATTTTTTTGCTACGGTTTCACTTATTTGTCATCAACGGTGTGTTAATTAATATTAGGAAGGTTTGTTAGGAAGAAAGGATAGATAGTAAATAAAAAGTTTGGACACTCACCACAATTTGACTGGTATTCCACCAGCGAAGCATGAAGCGGATGGTGTTCCTGGGATGGGCTGCTGGTATTCCGCCAGATAATCCACAAATCCTTGGTGTTTGACGATGTTCGCTCGTCACTTGGAAGCGCCGGATTGTCACAAGGTGGCCGCTGAGTTTCACTCACTGCTTTTCGGTAATCCGCCGGAAAGGAACTGCACCGGATGAAAATCACAACTGGTTTTCAGCACAAATCACTTAATAATCCGTTAAGGATGGCACAGTTCTGGAGATCACTCGCGACACTTAGAAACACTTGTTACAAATCCGCGCCGACTGCGCCAATTACAACTCGGGGCCTTCGGGGCACGTTTTTAAAAAATAACTTAACTCGTTAACTACCTGTAAAGAACTGAATTTATTTTACTTCCAAAGTCATACAGAGGCCTCAAGCTCCTAACGAAATTCCTGACTAAGCATTATGATATTGCTGCTGCTCGTGTCTGTTGACTCTGCATTCCCGGTGCTGGTGCTGGTTTCGTATTCTAGGTGTGTGTCCGTTGAGCTGTTGCCAGGCCGTTTGCGTTGCCCGATTCTAATGATGCCAACGATGCTGCTATTTGTTGTTGTTGTTGTTGAACTGCTTCGAGTCTATGGAATAGGTGTTGCTCCTGGGGGTTAGCGTTGGTGGTGGTTACTTCGGTAACTTATATATATATATATATATATATATATATATATATATATATATATATATATATATATATATATATATATATATATATATATATATATATATATATATATATATATATATATATATATATATATATATATATATATATATATATATATATATATATATATATATATATATATATATATATATATATATATATATATATATATATATATATATATATATATATATATATATATATATATATATATATATATATATATATATATATATATATATATATATATATATATATATATATATATATATATATATATATATATATATATATATATATATATATATATATTATATATAGTTACGTTGGCACCTGCACCGAGTATTGCTGACGATCCAGAACGCCCTCAGCAACAGCTACGGAATTTCGATTGCACTCGTCCCTAAAAGTGCTGACCGACAGAATGGCCCCAGCTACGAGACCGGACGTGGTCGCCGATCGAACTTCACACCCATTGCAGCGTCAGCAGTATTCAAACGAGTAGCAAATAATAAGTAGGGACCTTTGGGATAAGTAGGGACAAATTCATTCCAGTTCGTGTACGCGAGTAGATAAGAAGTCAATGCTGACTTATAATTGATTAGTTTAAAAGTAGTGATCAGTGTAATGTAATAAATTTAGTTAAATAAAACATTTTTTTTTCGAACATTCCGAGCCACGACTCGTTAATGGCGCAGCCGTCCGGAGTCGAGTGATAAGTGTTAAGTGGGTAGACAGTGCTAACAGAGGAAAAACCAACTTTGTGCAGTGTGTTCCGGTAATTCTACAAAGAAGACACCATCCCCGGGCAAACTTCAACGCTCGGTCTAGGATTTGAGGACACCGCCGCATATCCACCAACACACCTGGACTAGGACCATCAAAAATCGTGAGTACTAACTTTGTTCCACATTAGTTCACAGTATTTACGTCCTCGGAGAGACACTACAAGATAGACCTCCCGAGTAGTGAGTGCAATTAAGTACCCTCCCGCTTCAATTGCATTCAAACGCTTTCGTGATTACTCAAGAGGTGTCACATAGCAACCGAGTATTGCGCACTACAAGATAGACGTAAACTCATTTTCATTTAAAAAAATCCCCCGCGCAAGCGGTAAATGTGCATTAATACACAGCGCAACAAGCTAGAGCGGAATCGCTGCTGTTGAGTGCTGGCACATAATTAATTAAACGGCTGATGCCAAAAGAAAAACGAACAAAAACTTCTGCCCTGAAGACGGTCAGAAGAATTTTAAAGAAATCAGACTTTCACTCTGATTCAGAAGAAAGTTTAGATTCAGAATCTTCCAACGAATTTCTACAACACATACCCGTGAAAACAGAAATTCCGAATTTAGAACCTCTTTCGTTGAAAGAAACAAAAATGGAAGACTTTACTGCGAAAATTGATCGCATCGGTGTGCTGCTAGAAGCACTCACCGAAACGAGTCGTAGACACGACGAATTGTTAAACCAACTGAACGGCAATAATCACGAAGATGAAATAATAAACATACAACCACAAATTAAAGTGGACGACTTTTTCAGGATACCTGACCCTATTAAGTCGATCCCAAGCTACGATGGAAATCGTAGACAGTTAGCCTCGTGGTTAACAACCGCCGAAAACACACTAAATATTTTTAGAGAACGTGTTTCTGGCCCACTTTTTTCAATGTATGAAACCGCTGTCATCAACAAAATTGATGGCAGAGCAAAAGATATAATCTGTTTGGCGGGGAACCCACAAGACTTTAAATCAGTGAAAGAGATTCTCACAACGGCATTAGGAGACCGTCAAGAACTCTCCACTTATGAATGCCAATTATGGCGTAATAAAATGACAGAAGGAGTTAGTATTCATAAATACTACCAAAAGTGCAAAGAAATCGTGCAGAATATTAAAACAATTGCAAAACAAAATGAAAATTATCGCAATAACTGGACGGTAATTAACAGTTTTATTGAAGAGGACGGTTTAGCCGCATTTATAGCTGGCCTCCACCCACACTATTTCGGACATGCACAAGCAGCTCGTCCAAAAGACGTAGAAGATGCCTATGCTTTTCTATGTAAATTTAGGTCACAGGAAATCACAGCCGAAACCACAAGGTCGAAACCTAACCAACGAGAATGGAATAAAGAAAAACCGACATTTAAACAACCAACCTCCTATTAAAACACATTATAAAGAAAGCGACAGCATTCTTCAGAATAAATCAAGCTCCTCAAATACAGGCGAACCAATGGAAATTGGTTCAACCAAATCGAGGCTTACATTGAACAAAAGATTAATTAATAATAACGAAGTCAGTGAAACACCATTACCTGAAGATAACTTGGAATCAGAGTCAGAATCAGATGTCGAAATCGACGCAAATTTTCTACTAGCGTCAAGAAAATCACGAATAACTTAAATTTTCTCCCTTACGTGGAATGCATAGATCAGAATACTAATGAAAAAAATACATTACTTATCGACACGGGAGCCAATAAAAACCTCATCAGACCGGGCCTCCTTAAAAATTGCAAGACAACCTCCGAAACAAGAGTTAAAAACGTAACCGGACATCATTACATCAATAAAAAAGGCAAACACAACCTTTTAGGACTAGAAATTCCTGCTCAAACCTACTATGAAATGAAATTTCATGACTTTTTCGACTTTTTCATGACTGGGATCAGAATTCTTAGCAAAAACCAATTCTGAAGTAAATTATTCAAAAGGAACAGTCACTATTGCCGGTATCACAACCGCATTCAAAAAGTTTTTTCCAGAAAAATCTAATACATTTAACCACATTGTAACACTAACAACTGATAATAACGGCGATTGGTTTGTGCCGACATTTTCTAAATTAACAGATGGTGTTAAAATATGCCCAGGACTGTACAGGGCAAATGACAATAAAACTACCCTGCTAATATCGACACACAGTTACAAACCACCAATAATTGATTCAAAACTCAAACTTGTGGTAAACAATTTTGAAACACTCAGTGCAATTTCCATGGACACTGACGAACAACTCAATTCAGAAACAATTAACAATCTTATCAGGACAGATCATTTATCCGACCTTGAAAGAAAGCAACTGTTGGAATTAATACTTCTACATCGGGACACATTGCTCAGGTCAAATTAAAAACTTACAGCGACTACAGCAATCAAACACAAAATTATTACTCGTAATGAACAGCCTGTTTACACAAAATCATATAGATATCCACACACATTTAAAAATGATGTGGAAGATCAGATTAAAGAAATGATTGATCATGGTATCATACAACATTCGATTAGTCCATATTCTTCACCGGTTTGGGTCGTCCCAAAGAAAATGGATGCGTCAGGGAAACGCAAAATTAGGGTCGTCATAGACTATCGTAAACTCAATGAGAAAACGATAGATGATAAATACCCAATTCCCCAGATTGAAGAAATACTGGATAATCTTGGAAAATCCACGTATTTCACAACATTAGATTTGAAATCAGGATTCCATCAAATCGAAATGGATCCTAAACACATGGAGAAAACTGCTTTCTCAACCGCACAAGGGCACTTTGAATTTACTCGGATGCCTTTTGGGCTTAAAAACGCCCCCGCAACCTTCCAGCGGGTGATGAATAGTGTACTCACTGGACTCATAGGTACGATTTGCTACGTGTACCTAGATGACATAATTATTATGGGGTACAACCGCGAAAACCATATTGAGAACGTTTCCAAAGTGTTGGGACGCCTTTAAAAATTTAACCTCAAGATTCAACTGGACAAGTGTGAATTTTTGAAACGAGAAACTGAATTTCTCGGTCATATTATCACACCCAAGGGAATTAAACCTAATCCAGAAAAAAATCAAAAAGTCAAAGAATGGCAACTCCCCAAAAATCAAAAGGAAATCAAACAATTCCTAGGATTAACGGGATATTATAGAAGGTTTATAAAAGACTATTCCAAATTAACAAAACCACTCTCTAGATATTTAAAAGAGGGATGTACCGTCCAAGTGGATAACATGGAATATCAAGAAGCATTCAAGCATTTAAAAGAAATGATGGCTTCAGACCAAATTTTAACATACCCGGATTTTCAATTACCTTTTATTTTGACCACCGATGCCAGCAACTATGCACTCGGTGCTGTTTTGTCACAAATCCAAGATAAAGCTGACAACCGATAGCCTTTGCCAGTCGAACGTTGAATAAAACGGAAGTAAATTATTCAACGACCGAGAAAGAAGCACTTGCAATCATGTGGGCAGTGGAAAAGTTCAAGCCCTATCTCTATGGAAACAAATTTAAACTTGTCACGGATCATAAGCCACTTACGTTTATTCAGACAGCTACTAAAAATACTAAGGTGCTCCGGTGGCGCCTAGAGCTTGCAAATTATGATTACGAAATTTCATATAAAGGGTGTCCACGATGAAATTGCCACACTATGAAATTGCTCTAACAGCTCATGCGTGATAAAATTTTGCGCATTCATCACGAGAACAAGGATCTCTCGCATCGTTCCATAGCTAAAACGTTGGGAATCGCAAATTCCACGATGTCGCGAGTGATTAAGCGGTTCGAGGAACGGTTGACCACCGATCGGAAGCCCAGAAGTGAAGGAAAAAGTATTTCGTACAACACCAAAAATCACAACCGCGTAGTTGGGGCCTTCAACCGAAATCCGAACGCCTCCGTTCGGGATGTGGCTAAGAAGCTGCACCTAAGCCGAAGTTTTGTCCAGAAGGCCAAAACTAAGGCTGGGCTTCGAACGTTCAAGGTACAAAAGGCCCCTAATCGCGACGAGAAGCAGAACAAGTCCGCCAAAACCCGTGCCAGGAAGTTGTACCTCAACATGCTGACGAAAGTTGAATGCTGCATCATGGACGACGAAACATATGTGAAGGCCGACTTCAAACAGATCCCCGGCAGCCTGTTTTTCACGGCCATAAGTTCAGCTTTCCGGAGCATGTCCGCACTCAGAAGATGTCCAAATTTGCGAAGAAATTCCTGGTTTGGCAAGCCATCTGCACGTGCGGGAAGCGGAGTGCACCTTTCGTGACCCAGGACACGATTAACGGACAGGTGTACATAAAAGAGTGCCTCCAGAAGCGGCTGCTTCCTCTCCTGAAGGCCCACAACGTCCCAACAATCTTCTGGCCGGATTTGGCCTCATGCCACTACTCCAAGGACGTGCTGAAGTGGTATGCGGACAATAAGGTCAATTTCGTGTCGAAAATGTTCAACCCTCCCAACACTCCGGAGCTCCGCCCCATCGAGAAGTACTGGGCGATTATGAAGCAGCACCTTCTTAAACGACCTAAGGTAGTGAAAACAGTCGAGGAACTGAAGAAAGTATGGGTTTACATGCAAAAAACGGTTGATTCACAGGTTGTGCAGAATCTTATGGCCGGGGCTGAGGCCAAGGTGCGGGCATTTGCGTATGTACTGTAAATAAAATACGAGTAAAATGGTAAAATGAAGTTTAATAGTTATTTCTCAATCCCTGAAAATTTGATGGCAATCGGATGAAAACTCGAATTTTGCGAATCAATTTTGTGTGTGGCAATTTCATCGTGGACACCCTTTAAACCAGGAAAAGCGAACGTTGTAGCAGATGCTTTAAGTCGGAAGGTAGAAGAAGATATTAATAACATACAAGTAAATCAAAACACAACTAGTGAAGACAATGCCACTCAGTCGGATGAAGAAACAGTACATTCTGCAGAGTCATCAGAAGATTTTTTTATACACTTCACAGAGAGACCAATAAACTCATATCGGAATCAAATTATATTCAGACAAACCAACTTCAATAGTGTTCTGACTGAACACCCTTTCAACAACTTTAGAAGAATAACAATCTGTTCGCCACATCACGATATTGACTCCATAACCAGAAATTTCAAAGCTTATACTGACGGAAAACAAACGGCAATTCTTGCTCCCGAGAATATGCTACAGCTAATTCAGGATGTATACAAAACAATTTTTTCTAACTCAAAGGTTCATTTCGTTATAACTCAGAATCTTGTTGAAGATGTTGCTCTTGAGGAAAGACAAGACTCGATTGTGAAGAAGGGACATGAACGCGCCCACCGAGGCATTGCCGAAGTAGAGAGCCAAATCAGACGGTCTTATTTTTTCCCCAGAATGGTAGTAAAAATTCGGCAATTTATCAATTCATGCCCAATTTGCGCTCAACACAAATATGAGCGCAAACCATATAATATTAAAATTTCACCCCGTCCAATAGAACACGGTCCGTTTCATAGAGTCCACATGGACATTTTTAGCATGGACAAATATTACTACTTGTCGCTCATTTGTGCATTTTCAAAACACTTACAACTCATCGAAATCAATTCACGAAATCTTATAGATATAAAAAATGCATTATCTCAATATTTTAGAACATTCAAACCACCCAGACAAATTGTCTGCGACCATGAAGCAGCATTTACCAGTATAAAGTTTAGAGATTTTTTAGCCAACCTCGGAACCACTATTGAGTTTGCTTCCTCATCAGAATCCAATGGCCAAATAGAAAAAACTCACAGTACCGTCATAGAACTGTATAACACGAATAAACATAAATTCAACAATACTAGATCACCAGAAATAATGCAAATAGTAACCGCTTTATATAATTATACACTGCACTCTGCTACATCCTACACACCAAACGAAATCATTTTCAATCAAAGAAATGCAATAGACCCAAACGAAATAGCGGAAGGCGCAAACCAAATCTTCGAAATTGTTTCGAAGCATCTGACTAAGGCGTCTAACAAAATGGAAAAATATAATAAATCCAAAAAAGACCCACCTAATGTGAGTGAGAACAGTAACGTTTACATTAAAAAGAATACGAGAAAAAAATTAGATCCTAGGTTCTCGGCAACCAAATGCTTAGAAAACAATGACAGGAACATAAAAATACAACGAAATGCGAAAAGAAATAAAAATAAGCTAAAGCGAATACGAAACACAAACTAATATTTCATTTTTTTCTATTTTCAGAACTCTCCCCCCTCATCCTGAAGGAATATACAAGAAGATTTTTTGTTTTTTCATTTCAGAAAACAAATATCTTTAATCAAGCCTGCATTATTCACCCTTTAATTTTAGCCCTACAAGGAACCCTTGGAACCGCAATTACACTAAGGATAATCATTTTAAACTCATTCTATAACCGGTATAAGAACACACGAACTGTGAACAGCAAAATTTAAGTTAGACAATGAATTGGAAATGTTTACTATTCTTAATCAGCTTTTCAATTACTATCATTCATGGACAAAGATTAGAAATCAAAAATTTAAACGATCAACCAATCGTACAACTAGTGATAGGAAAATGTAGAATACAAACTGGAAACATTAATATTATACACCCAATCAATATTACAGATTTAGAAGTAACCGTTGATCTTTTGACTAATATAATCTATCATAAAACAAACAATTATTTGTCTCAAATTGCTAAGCATAAAACAAAAGAATTACATTCAAACCTTTTAGAGATTAGGCCTAGGAATTATCGAAGTAGAAGAAGTCTTGAACCAATTGGAACAGCGTGGAGTGGATAGGAGGTAGCCCGGATGCAACGGACCTGAGAATTATCAATCAAACCATGAATGAACTAATCACCAGCAATAATCAGCAATATAAGGTGAACGAACAACTTGGTAACCGACTCGCAGCAATAACTAAATCAATCAACGACATAATTGAGAGCAAAACAAAAAACAAAATCTTACTTGACGAGATAGACACCATTGTTACCATAATGAAGATAGACATAGTCAACAAACTATTAGAAGATATTGCGGAAGCCGTCATACTATCAAAACTGTCAATTTCAAGCAATAAGATACTATCACTGAGTGAGATATCCATCATTAAGTCAATTTTAGAGGAACAAGGAATAACAACAGATCTCCCTGACGAAGCACTCAACCTAGTTAAACCCAGTATCGCTGTCAATGGAAAGACTCTTTTGTACATTATTAAAATTCCTCAAGTTAACCAAGAAGAAGGAACTCTCTTGCGCATCCTTCCATTAGCAAGTGGAGGACAAATTATTACAGAATCACCAAACTTCCTGATAAAATTAGGAAAAGAACTGTATTCAACTACACAACCAAATGAGTACATTCAACGAAGTACATACATCAACAAATATTCGGACCATTGTATCCAACCCATAATAGAAGGAAGAGCTAGCAAATGCTCAACGAAAGAATCACTACAAACAAAAATACAAGCTTTAACAGAAGATATGATACTAATCAGTACTGCCAGGAACGGCCTGCTTAAATCAAATTGTGGCCCAGATAATCGCAACATAACAGGAAATATTCTAGAATCATTTTCCAATTGCAGCATCCAATACAATAATCAAACCTTTTCGTCAACAACAAAAAAGATAAACACAATCATGTTAGAGGGAGCAATGCACAACATTTTAATATACCACCAACCGGAGGAAAACGTCTTGGAGATTATTAACAACATGACCATTACAAACAGGAAGAAAATTGACCATGTCTATCTGATGCAGTTCAACAGTAAATTGTGGGATTGGAGCCTACTCGGCGGAATCTCCATCTCGACAACACTAACCATTACCATGTCAATTTTTGCTATTTTGATCTATAGAAAATCATTATATAGAATCCTAACGAAGATTGCGAGGAAAAAGGAATCCAAGTCCCCGTCACCTGGAAATCAACCAAATCAGGACGCGTGAGGTCACGCTTTTTCACCCCCCGGATGAGTTACGTTGGCACCTGCACCGAGTATTGCTGACGATTCAGAACGCCCTCAGCAACAGCAACGGAATTTCGATTGCACTCGTCCCTAAAAGTGCTGACCGACAGAATGGCCCCAGCAACGAGACCGGACGTGGTCGCCGATCGAACTTCACACCCATTGCAGCGTCAGCAGTATTCAAACGAGTAGCAAATAATAAGTAGGGACCTTTGGGATAAGTAGGAAAAAATTCATTCCAGTTCGTGTACGCGAGTAGATAAGAAGTCAATGCTGACTTATAATTGATTAGTTTAAAAGTAGTGATGAGTGTATATATATATATATATATATATATATATATATATATATATATATATATATATATATATATATATATATATATATATATATATATATATATATATATATATATATATATATATATATATATATATATATATATATATATATATATATATATATATATATATATATATATATATATATATATATATATATATATATATATATATATATATATATATATATATATATATATATATATATATATATATATATATATATACATATATATATATATATATATTTATATATTTCCTTCTAGGTCCATCCACACTATCTACAACTAACTAGAAAGTAAGAAGAATGATTAGTTAAAATATAGTTGTCAACTACACACAGTGGCAGAAGTACCTAATATTGACTTCAATTCGCCCAGGTCGACACTATGGAAGCGATTTTCATTCCTCGTGTCGTTCACTCGCATGTTAACAGAATTACTGACAATCGGTTTATGTTTGATAATGCGGGTATCTCTGATGGGAACTATACAAATAATTTATTATGTCACAGCTCTTCTACATACAGTTCTATTATTTAGTAGCCTAAGTACCGGATGGAATAAACAATTATTTTCATAGCTATACGTACGTATCAAAATAACCCACATTATTCAAGATATTCCATGTTCAGACAACTCAGTGAGTTGTACACTCATTGTTTATTTCTAACCTTTCACGCGTATAGCACAATTTGCAGAAAGAGCAACCAAGCGAGGTTTTCCCTCGTGTGTTGTGTTTTTTACACCAGCGCGTTGCCCGAAAGGTTAAGATGACTCAGAAAAAGGTCCTTATTTGGCCACCATATTTAAGGATAAACTATCATTTTTCAAACCACAAGACTTAAAAACTACTGCGATTCCGTGATGGAGATTGTTTACAATCTGTGTGCTGCATTGTACACAGATTTCAAGCTCTGTACTTTGAAAAAAAAAATGAAGCAATACATCAAATCAGTATAATATGGCATCTAATTAAGGAATTTAGCATAACATCCCGTTCACACTACAACTTATAATACGTAATATAGACTATCTTGATAGTAGCATCTATACATCTAGTTTTCATTGGAAATAATTTGCATGGCATTTGATATCAAGATACTCTATATCACATAATGTAGGTTGTACCCAAGCAACACCAAACCATCATAATTAGTTACAGCAACTTGATTGTTATGTCATTGAGCCAAGTGTGCTACTAGGGTAATGTGAACGGGGTTTAATGTTACACGCTAAAATTACTGTCTCTAACTTTCTTTTCGAAAGGATAAAAGATACAAAAAGAGAAAGTAATTACACGGCCATCCATTTTAACTCAGTCTTGAGTCGTTTTTGACTCACTTGCATCACAAGTGGAGTCACTCAAATCTGAGTAAATGTAACAGGGATAGACAAGTCTACAAATTAAAACCATCCATCTGGTTTGAGTCCATGTTTTTGATTTGTCGACTTGTCAATCCCAGTTACATTTACTCAAATTTAAGTGACTTCATTTTTGACGAAAGTGATTCAAAACTGATTTAAAGTGGCTGGCCGTGTAGAGCGTGTTGGTTGTGTTTCTCTTTTTTTAAAAAACAATATCGAGTGAGCGAATGCAAGGCACCAACTCAATAGTTAGCGTATGATGTCAACCATTTAGTATTTTCATTTATACGTGAATGAGATGACATTTGATAGTTGACATGCTCCCATTTGACATACATTTAGAAGAGGGGCTTAGTTATATCCGGTTGTGATTACCTGTCAAACGCTTAAGTAATGGAAAAAGACGTGTTCAAGCAATGCTATAGCGCTGAGTGGGAAAAAGCAGAAAATACATGAAGAGGCCTGAGAAGATGTCAACTTGCTTTGGAAAACTTTCAAAGAATATAAATTTTACTTGGCATCTAAGGTAAAAGCAAAAATAACCGCATTTGCTCTAATTGTGGACTTTTTTTTTGCGATAGAAGTGAATGCAGATCGTCACCGCAAAAGCATCCACAAGGCAGATATTTTGTTTAAGAAAATAAGGCCACCCAAGATTCTACAGCAACGCTAGGAAGAAATTCTTTGTGAGGTCGACGTGAACGGAGCTACGGAAGTTCTTTGGATAGAATCACGTTTCGTCGAAATCATTGGACTTAACACACAAAAAACTATCCCACCAGAACATCCACTGACGAGCTTTAATAACTGGTTCAAGCAACTATGGTTTGAGCATCTTAAGCATTTGCATAATTGATTGTTTTTTTCATTTTTGCAATTTTTATGAAATAAAATAAGAACGAATAACGGAATTACCTGTTTGTTTGAGTTTTATTTCATAATTCGTTCCTCAAACATATTGTAGAAAATTTTCCACACATATTAAATTGTTTTTTGATAAAGTCTACGTAGACTTTAAGCAGGGGGGGGGGGGGTTGGCAAAAGTCTACTAAAGTCTACGAGGGGGGGAGGGGGTTTAACGTTTAAAAATGTCAAATTTCGGTCTACGTGGTTTATGAACAGTCCCCCCCACAGTAAATTTTTTTTTTTTTTTTTTTTTTTTACCAATTTTATACATCGTTCATTTAAGGATTTTGGTAAAATATTATAATTCCGGTAATTTTTTTTATAAAATAATATAAAAAAAAATAATTATTTTTTTTCTTCCCCGCTGTTTTTTGTAACAACAGAGGCCCGCCCCCCCCTTTAAAATTTGTTTCGCATTTTTTTCGTTAGTACCCCCCCCCTCCTTTTTTTTGTTCCCCCCCGCTATTATAAAAAAATAACCCCCCATGGCGAGCAGCAGGAGGGTGGCAATAAGAAGACCAGAATTATTCACGATACCTGCTGCTGGCCATCCGCAACGACGAGGAGCTGAATAAACTTTCCTCCGGTTTGACTTTTTCACAGGGTGGTGTCCTGCCAAACGTCCTACAGCTCAAGAAGAATTGCGAACCATGTTCCCTCCGTAAACAACTGAAATCCGTCCTTTTCAGGACGATCAAATCAAGTTGCATACTAAAGAGTTGTTTGATTGAAATTTCTCTTGAGCTCATCGAAATGTTCATAATCACGCATCGGCTCAACATGGCGTTGCTTAAAGAGCCGCGTCCCGGAGAAAATGGCCAAATCAATCGCCCACATCACCTTCGTGGTCAAGTGGTTAGCGGCGTTGCCCGTCGTTTAAGTGGGGTTGCCTTGAAGTTGAGGTTTCGATTCCCGCTCCAGCCTGTGGAACTTTTTGCAAAACGAAAATGTCCAAACTGGTCCACTGGGTGTTAGGTTAAGTTGTTCGTAATTCGCTCTACACCCAACATAAAAAAGCAAGATTGTAGTACACTTTCGCATGATTTTGTTCCATTTCTTGCTGTGGATCGTAACTTGGAGGAAAAGTCCAAAATTGGTGGTGGGCAAAAAAGCAACAAATATGCATGAGGTTGTGCGCAGTGGTATTTAGTTGATGAGTAATAGATGGAAGCCCGAAAGTGAGATGGCTCACAAAAATGGGTTAATTTCAGACCGAGATTTTACCGTGGTTGTCCGCGTGGTGGCTCTTGATGGCAACCATTCAGCCACATTGACAAACTAACAAGTTGTAATAGAAACCTTACATTTAGTTCGCTTGGCGAGCAATTCAGGGTACAGCATTGAAGCAAATGGATATATTTTCCAAGAAGATGTGTGCACCTCACTTCGCTATCACACACTTGCATGGCTTTGTTTATTTCATAAAATGCTTTGTCGATGATCAGTGAGAATAAAAATAGAACACTTGACAGCGGCATTACAACAGTGGCCAATAGTGTTGCACCATTTTGTATTATTGACTCATCTATATTGTATATTGATATGTTGATGATGATTGAACAAGGACAGCGATAAATTTGTTTCGAGCTATTTGTGCCTGCGAGTCGCTTGCACACACGTGCATAGCTTCATATGTTCCATAACACGCTTTGTGGATCAAATTGGGCAAAATTGCCTTTTCTGAATCATGCGGATTTCTCAAGATATGATTGCAAAAACTGCAATTGCATTTTTTTGCCACCTTCTCAACTTTTGGGTGTATGTTCAATGTTTAGTCTGTACAATCTACAGTTGAAGATGGTGTAATTGCCCATTTTTATCGTAATATTACGTGCTGCCAAACACTCAGGCCGTCCTGTAACTCAAGAAGACTGAGAAAAGACGAAAAATCAGATGTAATTTAGGAAATATATGAGTTGTAAGGTACCAAATGTACATAATGTATCAAAATTATTACTACTACGACCATTGCAAAATTCAACAGCTCCCCAGGGGTGTTGCTTCTCACTTAACGATTTTGGAGCACAAAACTTGGTAAATCTCGGACCGAAAAATCTGAGTTCGCACAGATGGTGCAAAATAGTAATGCGAAGCACTGATGCTCGACAAGTGGTTTTTGTATGAAACGAGAACACCGAAATGTTTTACCTTAGCGAAGTATCGCATTCTGAATGAATATTTTATTTTTTTCAAATGGCCCTACCTAACAATGAGAGGCTCTTTAATAAACAATTCTTTATCGTTAATAACTAAGTTCTCTACATTTATCGTCGATTATTATGCAAGGATAATGTGGCAGTCCGTACCATAATCTTTTGATCTATGGATAGAAATCCGTAGAAAGATAGAAAGGTATTTTAATTGTTTTACCCAAAGAATCATCTTTATAGAAAACAAGTAAACCACTGTAATGAAGTAAAGCACTGTCATGAAATATCACATATCAAATGTTACCAATACATTAAAATCGAAACCAGCATTATTTCATCGACTTGAATATAACAATGTTTTAATTGATGTGTTAAATTTAGAATTGGTATCAGTCAATGGTCTATGAGGATATATGAGATATTAAAATACGTTGGACTACAAAATAATTACAACCGTAAGATTAAAATTCTCAATATTCAGATTTTTATAAAAACTGTTTCGACATAAAGGACCACCCTTATGGAAAATAATTGAGCCCCCTTAATTAAACGTAACGAAAAAAATGTAGACAACGGCCTACGATGACGAAAAGAGATGTTAAAATACTATTGGTTTTGATAAGCCATTCAAATTCTAATATTTTTTTTAAATTTTCGACAAAGAGGATCAACCTTATGGAAAATAAGTTAGCCACCCTAATGAAATATAACATATCAAATTTAGACATTGGCTAACGATTATATAAGACATGTTTCAATAATAATATCTTCAACATTCCATTCAAATTCGAGTTTTTCGCTATATTTAAGAAAAATCAACAAAAAGGACCACCCTAATGGAAAAAAAGTGAACCATTCTAATTAACTATCTCATATAATATGCTAGATGTTGCCAACGATGATATAGAATATGTTTCAATTGTATTGCCATGAATATCTCAGCAGTTGAATTCAAATCCTCCAAGTCAAATTCAATTCAATCTCCCAACTCAAAAATTGGCTCAAAAGTCCCAGAAAGTCGATTTTTTCAAAAAAAAAATTTTTCGAGATAACACTAGATCTCGACGTTTCATGCTTAGACGTTTGGCATAAAAAAAAAAATTTGATTTCGGAAATTTCCAATACCCTTGGGAGATTTTTCATGGGTCAAAAAACTCAAACTTTGACCGCTTTGGGGGTCCATTTAACGATGTCCGATTGAGCTCAAATTTTGCATGGGCACTTTTTTCGAAAGGACAAAACTTTTGAACACTACTTTTTTTTTGAAATTCGAAAAGTCGCTTTTGATTGGCACCCTAATATGCAGCTCTCCGTGAAACACCATCCGACAGGTTTGAATTTGTTTTTTTTTTCAAATCAATGAGGAGCACGTTAAAATGCGATACGTAGACTTAAAAACTCTGGGACATACGTTGCAACAAATGATATTCCCAACCGCGTGGAAGATTTCGGACAATGATTTCAAAGAGTTTTGAGCAAGCACTCAACGATGTTATTAGCAATGTTACAATTAGCAATTGTTACAATTGTCAACAATTGCAATATAACAATTAGCAATGTTACAATTGTCACCCTTTTCGCTAACGGGGGGTTCACAAAAAGGGCGACAATTGTAACATTGCATTTGTTGACAATTGTAACAATTGCTAATGGTAACATTGATTCACAAAATTGGCGACAATTGTAACATTGCTAATAACCGTGGAATAACATCGTTGAGTGCTTGCTCAAAACTTTTTGAAATCATTGTCAATCAAGCGCTTTTCGTTGCTTCCAAGAACTATATATCTACTGCCCAGCATGGATTCTACCCGAAGAGATCCGTGACGACAAATCTCGTGCAATTCACCTCTTTGTGCATTCGATCGATGGACGCTGGCATCCAAGCAGATGCTATACACTGATTTCAAAGCTGCATTCGACCGAGTGAACCATGATCTTCTGCGGCATTCATTTTACCATCTGGAACTCGTGTTTTCTACGCCGATGATTTGAAGATCTTCAAGGTGATGTATCGAGGACTGTGCCTACCTGCAGAAACTGTTGGATTTATTTGCGGATTTGAGCAAACGGAACCTCCTGGAACTGTGTGTAACGAAGTGCAACACTATTTCGTTTACTAGAAAACGTCAACCGATCATTTTTCACCACCGGGCACGTTTTAGAACGGCTGGAAAAGATTTGAGACATTGATGTGATTTTGGACTCCCAGCTTAATTTCCGAATTCATATTGACGACGTGATTTCGAAAGCGAACAGACAGCAGGTTTCATATTGAAGCTTACCGATGGTCTCATTGATCCTCTATGCCTTCTCCGTCTCAAATTGTCTTTTCCTTGTCCATCTTCATTAAGACAAAAGTGTCAGATGAAGAGTAGTAATAAATAAATGAATAAATAAAACTACTGAGAATGGCAGAACAAGATGTGTGGTATTAAATCCTATTGAATTTCATGTTCGGTCTTATTTTGAAATAGTTGGAATTCTTGAGAAGACTCTAACGCATACTGCTTATTTGGAAAAAGCTAACAAAATCACACACTTTGTCAATGGAATCGTGTGGAAGCAAATCACAGCTAGAAACGTTCAAGATAAAACAAGCTATATAATACCCACCTGGCTTTGTGCTCACGAGTTTGAAGTCAATGAGCCATTAAGGTCTCATAACAACATAGATTTTTTTTGAGGAATATACTATAGTTTTCCAACGCTTCCTGATAAATATACAGTGACGGACAATACAATAAGACCGACATGATTATCATACAAAATGGTCATGTTAGGGGGCTTGTCTTTCATTTTCTCGAGAACCAATTGAGCTGAAATTCCGGCTGTGGTCCAGAAGTAGCCTAAATTCTAGTCTGCATTAAATCCATCATTTTTCATTTACCACTTTAAAAGTTACAGACACCGCATACGACAAAACAATAAGACCATTTTTTGATTTCCATAAAGGATGCTCGAATTTGAGGATCTGAATTTTGATGATTGATGCACGAGTCATTTTAATATCAGTATACTATAGGTTGTAATTCACACTCATCAACATGGCCTAAACTATGGATATCAAAAGGAGGTCTTATTGTTTTGTCGTAGGTGGTGTCTGTAGTTTTTGAAGTGGTGAATGAAAAATTATGAATTTATTAAAGATGAAAATTCAGGTTATTTCTAGGCTATTGCCAAAATTTCAGTCAATTACTTCACGGGAAAGTGAAAGATAAGCCTCCAAACATGACCATTTTGTATGAAAATCCGGCTTTGGTCTTATTGTATTGTCCGTCACTGTAGGTCAATGTTTTGTAACATTAAGTTTTTTTTTTTGGTCATAAATAGTTTCCACAAAGTGAATTTGAACTCCGGGTCAATATGACCCGAAACGCCTTATTTTTTTTTTTTTTTTTTTGGTAAAATATTGTTTATTTAGTTTTGTACATAAATAATATATCAACCGGTAGTAAAAAATATTAATTTTCTAGACTTAATACAAAGTCTAATTCACCTACATCGATTCTATTATTAATATTACAATTAACAAAGTTGATGTATTTTATTATCGATTTGAGGATAACATTTTTTGTTGCTGCAGTCATGTTTGCCAAGATTGGCCTCACTAATTCGTCGAAAGAAAGTCTCTGCCACCCACCGAGAGTCGTCGTCAGTCTCCGCTGAATGTATGCCCATGCTGCTGCTACTCGAGGGCACTCGCTGAACTTGTGTTGCAAAGTCTCGATGGTGGGCACCCGACAGTGCTGACAATGGGGGTCATTTGCACGACCAATGATGTGCAACAAGCTGCGATGTTCCGTCTTTTCGTTCACAAACAAATAGAGATCGCTACGTTGTTGTGACGATAGTCTTTTCATCGAGATGTTAATCCAGATTTTCTTCCAGTTTGGGCCCGGATGGTTCCTTTCTACTCTTGGTAGGTCCGTTTGATCTAAATAGAAACGGTGTATTTGATCGCTGGAGGGGTTTTGTTGGATGTGGTGAGGAAATAAGAGAATTTGCTGAGAAAGCAGTTTGAGACAAGGAAGGTTGATGGGGGGAGGATTATTTTGAACCAGAAGGGAATGATAAAAGGGAAGGGAATCGATCTCTTGCAGGTGACGATTGATGAGCAGCGCTTTACACTTGATCGCCGGCAATTGTAGTTTAAGTCCGCCTTGCTCTCTACTACGCGCCAACTGCTGCATTCTGGAAGTAGTTATCATACGCGAGACGTAGCTGTTCGTAGAACCGTTGATGATCAGCGTTAAATGTTCTGAAAGCCTCACTCGACTTCCAGCGGAAAAAAGATTTTATTTTTGGTTTTGCGCATGAAATCCACCACGCTATCCAGGTGGGAAAATTTCTCCGCTGGCGGGTCCAATACTGCCATCGAAGCTGAAATTCTTCAATGTTGTCGGCAGTTAAGAGGTGAGGACGGAGGGACCAGAAGCCGCGTCCTTGCTCGTGGCCAAGGTGGGGAAGGCAAATTCGTACTGTTACGGCCTTGTGGTCTGTGAAGGAGCATACATGCGTGACAGCACTCCGCAGATGCTCGCAAAGCCCAGCGCTTACATATATGCGGTCGAGCCTGGATGCCGCATTGTGGGCGACGTACGTGGGTGCGGGGGTTCTGGGGTATAGCTTGACCCAAACGTCGTGAAGCTGCAGTTGCTGTACGGCTGCTTGTAATGCCGGACTTGTGTTGGCACTCGTGGAGTCGCTCGGACGTAGCACACAGATAAAAAATCTCCTGCGAGGATGACGTGTTGCGTGTTGTGGCGAAGGTAATAGGCGATCGTGCCGTTGAAAAATCGCTCTCTTTCCGCACGAAAAACTGTCCCCGAAGGAGCGTAAATATTACAGAGTCTGGTATTCTGCACTCTCACAGCGATAAGTCGGCCATCCAGACTCCGCTCTAGGTGCGAGAACTGTATGTGATCTTTAAGTGCGATTGCCGTTCCCCTTCTTGCTTGATCCACATTACAGACGATATTGTAGCCAGGGAGAGAGAGCTGCTCGTTCTCCACCTCCTGCAGGAAAACGATATCGAGATCTAGTGTCCGTAGAAACGTTCGAAGGGCGTCAATTTTCGTTGTGTTCGTGATGTTGTTAATGTTGATGGATGCGAGATTATAGCTAGCGAACTCATCCATTATGACGATTGCATACCACCATCTCGTTCGTCATAGTCCTCGTCCACGCGAGGCTTCTTGCTTGATGCTCGTGTGCGGTGTTGCCTTCTGTTGGTATTTGAGCAGACTGACGAGTCTGTATCGTTACCATCGGATTTGCCACTAGCAGTTTTGCGAACCACTCCGCTGCTAGCAGGGGGCTGATGACCTGTAGAGGGGGTCAACAACCCGCTGTCTGATACCGGAGCCGAGGTAGAGGCTAACGTGGGGAAGTTTTGTTCGGTCATGGCTGGCGGTGCCAACAGCTGTTGCCGGTGGGGGATTTTTTTCGGTGGTGGCATTTTGTCCGATTGAGCCGACTTCGCTACGAACAGAGCCGGCGTGGCATTTTTCGGTGTTTGTTTCGTTTGGCTCGAAACTGGAGTGGTTTGGATTGTGTTTAGTTTGTTCGGATTTTTCTCGATTTCCATCGATTTATGCGACGGCGGCTGCTTTGCTGCATCGGCATACGACTTTTGTACGAGCAGCTTCTTGTTTTGAGCGCACGTCGCACCGATGTGAACGTATTCGCGACAGTGACGGCATGTTTGCAGCTGCCCGTAATACGATACGTTCGTCACTTCGCCGTCGATAGTGACCCACGACTCGATGTTCCGTCTCACCGTCATCTTCGCAATACGAACCCGAATGCCGGGGAAATAGGTCTCGGCTCCGCATCGTTGTTCTCGCACTGAGATGACATCGCCATACCGTGCGAGGAAATCTAAGATTTTTTGGTCCGACACATCGGATAGGTCGGTCAGCCTCACTTCCACTGCTCCATCTTCCAGCGTGATCCTGAGTGGGTATTTTTTCCCGTCCACAGAAATCTCGTGCTTGCTGTCGTGTTCTTCGCACACTCGTTGCGCCAACGCTTGGTCAACAACTTTCACGAATGAAACACCGAGAGCTCTGCTGTTCTGAATCTGTAGCACTTCACCTTGCTTCAGACCGAGAACGGTCGCACAGAATTTGTGGACTTTGGCAAGGTCCGGTTTTTTTGGCACCTTCGAAAAGTCTATTCTAAAAGTGTTTTCACGACGGCCCATCGCGGAATCGTTTGGACGCACAGCGACACGGAAAAAACGACTTCGACTTTCACGGAACGATAGCAAAAGCGTCTGTTCAGCTCGGAAGTTGAGCACTCACTACAGGGTGCAGGATTTTCAGAAAGGTTTCCATAACACAAACAGGTGTGAACAAACTAATAGAAAAAGTGTTAGAACCGTTCAAAAAACTAGAAAACGAAAGAATATTGTTAAATCTGAATTCGCGTCTGATTAAAGTCCGTTTCATTATCTGCTTATTTCAAGGAGATAATCTTGGAGTTCACACGCTGTTACAAATGTCAACCGGGTTTAAAGTAAATTATTACTACCGCTTCTGTCACAGGCACAGAACAGTTCAACAAAAAGATACCATGGAGTGTGTAGACTGTTTGCGAAACTCTGTAAATTATAAACAGGATGTTGATAGGAATTGCTGGATACTCTGCGTTTAATCAGCTAGAATCTGTTCATGTAGTCGAAAATCCTAGCGCAGATACGATGCATGATGTTTACAGGAATGGAATATGTAAATACGGTTTACTTTCGGCGCTATCTTATTTTGTATTCGAAAAAAAGTTTCTTAGCAGGATGGCTTTAAATACTAGATTAAATTTCATAAGTACATAGGACATCAGCTGATATGAGCTTGAGTCGAATGCCAGATTTTGAAGAAGTATTTAACAAAAAGACCAAAAGTAAACTTATTACTGGAAGCATGACAGCATCAGAAATGAAAGCATTCTGTAGGAATTTTACATTCATTGTTGGTCCGTATGTCCCACGTGATGATCTGGTGTGGACATTTTGTAAAGTTTAAATCAAGACTGTAGATTTAATTCTTCATAAAACATTTACAGAAAATGATTTAAAAGATTTGACAAACCTAATACAATCTCACCATTATTTATATCAGATGCTCTTTGACGACACTCTTAAACCCAAACAACATTTTCTCGTTCATTACCCAAATATAATCATAAAAAGTGGGCCGATTGAGCGAATGAGTCAAGTCTTTAAAGAATATGCTCACGTAATTTCATCACGACTGAACATTGCATATACTTTATGTATTAAATCTTGCTTGCAGTTTAGTCACGATTTGTTTCTTAAAATATTGTTTGATTTAGAGGTCGAAGGGGAATTCAGTGTTAACACGCTGAATTCGAGACCATACCGTTCGAAAATCGCTTACGAATGTCCTTTCAGTGTGGAGAAAAAGTGCTCTTCGCGCATTCAATCAAATTCAGAGGTTCACAATTCAAAATGGGTCAGTTTATAATAGTATCAGAAAACGAATCAATTCAACTGCTAGAAATAGGAGAGTTTGTAAAACACAGAGAAACAATGTACGTAATATGCAGAAATTAGATAAAAGGAGCATATGATGATCATTTTTTAGCTTATGAAGCAGTTGAAAGATGTGATGCAATGTGTATTATTAATGTTAAGATAGCGAGCGGATAACCATTTACTGTTCATGAAGTGAAGGGCCATTATTATTTCATAATTAATACTGATTTTAATTAGACTATAGAGATCATTATAATTTTAGATTCTTATTAAATACTAGAGAATATTGTTAAGTTTAATCCTATAGGGTAACGGGATGTAATGTCAGCCTAGCTCCTTCATTCGGCCTATGTCCCAAAAATGTCATTAATTCGCCGATAATCAACAAATCTATATTCCTATCAAGATGACCCATTTATTTCAAAGCAGTTGAGACATTATAAATCAATTAATAGTTGCTCACTTCCGCGTAATTTTCGATTTCCTCAACTTTTTAGACAATATGACTTTACTGGTTAAGCTGAACAGATTATCTACACGATCTTAGAATGATCTTAATTTGCAGAAATTGAACCTATAAACCGAATAATACAGCCAAGATGTACAGAAAATAGTCACACGTTATAAACTAACAGGTCACATAGGTAAAAAAAAAATGATTTAACAAGAAAACCATAGACCCAATGTAAGGAACATATTTTTTTCCTCGTTCCCAACTATGGCCTGTTATATGGAAAGCGTGGTAAAAATGTTGTTATTGGTAAAATTTACAATAAAAATGTCTGAATTTCGATTGAAAGTTTTCCATATGGGTCATCTTAACACAAACTAAAGGAATAAAATCTGTGTAGAGTGATTTATAATGTTTTGATTATCAAATGGTCGCTAAATCATATGTGAAAATCACTTAAGTGTTTCTTAGCAGTTTTAGTATAGTTTGATTTATGAAATTGTTTGTTGGGTAGAGCGAATACAGCTGAAAACGCATTAAATCAGAAAATCAGAAAAAAAAATCGTACGAAGACAACATTTAATAACAAATCTGTCGAATGGGACGAACTTGCATCCATGAATAGACCCAATTTGGCGCTTATAGACCGACATTACATCCATATTCCTCGAAAGTTTCTGACTTTATAAAATGAGTTGTGTAACTTTTCGTGATACATACTACCAAATGGCATATTGAACATATCTAAGCAAGTGTATAACTAGTTAAATATCGCTTCCAGCTCAAATACTTTACGAGTTATAGTAAAAAATGTAATCGATTGTTGCATATTAGGCTGAGTCAAGGGACACATACCTTATATGCTATGTTATAAATCGATTTTTATTCACTAAAACGAATAAAAATTCAAGAGTCCCAAATGATTTCATACTTTACCAGCAAGCACATCTAAATTTATCAAATAATGAAAGTAATGAATAAATCTTGATAAATTAATGATTTTTGTGATAATTACATATCATTATTTAAACAGTGAAAATCGCATATCATGCTTATGAATTTCATAACAAGTTTGTAATGCAATTCATAACAGCTCCCTGCCCTTCGGTTCAGAAAGGGGTATGGGCGCGTTCTGCCGGCTTGGTCGTGGTAGATTTCAAGTGTGAATAGGCTACCACATCAACGTTCAAAAGTGCCTGAACAAAATGAACAGCATGTAATGATCATTTGAAGATGCGATGGGGGATCATTGCCATGATATTGCCAAATGTAACACGTAGTTCTTGTCTTCTATAACTAAACGTGATGGAAGTGAGTAAACGAGTGGAAACTCATCGGGAATGATCTCTCATATGCATCCGTCGAACCATTCTGAACGGCCGTTGTGAGAATATCACCATGAAATCTCACATGCACATAGAATGTTACCAGTTACTAATGCTTCTCTCCTTTCTCCTGTTCTCTTCTCAATCCCATGGCCACGAGTGGTGCTTTATGACACATTGTGAGTTTCGAAATGCGCTACTTAAGTCAGCTCTTCAAAAGCAGAAACACCGAGACAATATGGACCCTACATCAAAGGAAGGTTGAAGCACTTCAACAAATCAACAAAAGGATAATATTACGAAAAGGAGAAGAAACAGAAAAGAACACCCAGAGAAAACACACCTAACAAGGGGAGAAAATTCAACTAACAAAGGAGACGAGTCTTTAGCAAAGGAAACAACGCATTTCCAGAAGAGTGAGTCTTATAGCGGACCAGCAAAATATGAGGCAAAATCCAACCAGTTATAACATTTATATACAATATATACGTTTGATTATTTTTTAACCTAGAAGTGTGTTTACTTTACCGATATCCACATGAAAACGGTCATGTTTACATACTGGGCTTATTGCGTGTGAAAGTAACCTCGGAGTGGGCGTGACTCTCCGACATTCTGAAATGGGTTACTGGATCTGCAATAGAGCGAGCACTTTCTAACTCCCGGATTAAAGCTATTTTCAATGGTCACATGAAAAAACTATTGCAAACAGATATCTTCCATAATACCACTGCCGGCAGGTGGGTTAGATTGGGGAAACACACAAATTTGTAATACACTTCATAACAAGTTTGTAATGAAATCCATTATAAGTTTGCAATGATATTTATAACTAAGCACTACGATTTTCATTAGTAGATGTTTATGTTATTTATAACACCTAAATATGGTTTTCATACGACAAATAATTAAAATCTTAAGTGAAAACATGTACATATTCCCCTTCCCAGTCATATGTTGAACTAATGATTTTCATAACAGATCCTTTTGTCGCAAAGTCATCCCTTGCGCTGAACTGGCCGGCTTGTCGTGCCGCAAGGGCTCAGTAGGGATTCTTGGTCAAGACCCGAAGCTAAGAGTAAGTTCCATTGTGGAAATATCACATCAAGTAGTTTTTCCACATGTTACAGAGGATCGTGTGCCTGTAGCTCACATTGAGAATGTTACTACTCACATTAGGTTCGTAGTTGCAGCGCGCTGTGGGATCTTCCTTGTTTTAGCTCCATCCTAATAACATGGAAGGACATTACGGAAAATAGAGGCAACATAATTTTTTTATCTTTTTGTTGTTGTTATGATATGATAGTGTATTATTGCATATAAATTGGTTTCAGGTTGTCGAGGTTTGGGATGTACTGTCTTTTACATGAAGTGTTTCAGGTCTTCCAGGTCATCAGGTGTTGTAAAGTGGTTCTGGTTCATAGTGGACGTGGGGGTTTGTCTGCAATTGCAAAAGGACAGCAGTCGGCACACATGTAATTTACAGTTCATATTGTAATATCCCTTCACTATATATATTATCTTATATGACATTATTTATTCATCGCCATTACCATTCATCTCTATCATCATCATTGCCATTTTTATCATTACTTGTGTTTTCGTGACTTATATATGAACATAAAAATAATTTTATAATTTTTACCTTATATGTTATGTAAACTTTTATTATTGTGTCTCATGTGTTCAGTTATCATTTTGATCCTTTCTTTTGCTCTTATGATTTAGAAATGTCTAGTGCCTTGAATGCAGGAGGCTGCAGCGGAATCTGTGGTGGGCTTTTGCACTTATTACTGAATGCATTTTTCATTTCCGGTTTGCAGATGGACGTTTTACCAGGTCTGAGCTGATCTGATTTATGCAGTGCTATGTGCCGTTTGGTTAGCGTCTGATTTTACAGTTCAATCTTTGTCATTGCTTTGACAGAACTCACAATTTCATTGTGATTGATAATATTGTTTTATTGATTTTGTTTCATAGATTATTTGAACATTACTTGTTGTTTTTTTTTGAGTCCATTTGTCTTTAACTCTTTCCTGTTTTCCCGACTCAGAAGCGGTAACTGTTTGCCCAGCAGGACTGAAAGCCGATTGCTGTTATAAAATTGGCATTAAACAGCAAATTGTTAGAATTCTCTTGCCAGATCAGCCTTTTCACTGAGGATTTTCTTTTTTTTTCCCCTTCAGGCTTTCTTTTTTTTTTAATAATCGTTTATTTGTACAGGCTCAATCGAATAAACTTTACAGAGCCAAATTTTCATATTTATATACATCATTTATCTTAAAACTAAAGTTAGGAGGATAGAGCCGATTACTCGCGGCCGTCTCGAGGTTAATAGGAATTACAAATTACGGATGGGAAAGAGGGTGGGAATTTAAAATATGGTTTACATAACACATTAAATTTAAATTCTAAATTATCTAAACACTTATAACTATACAATTTATGGTTTGCTTTTGACTTGAACATTTTTTGAAAAAGAAAAAAAAACACACATACACAGATAAAAAAAAACTTATAGTAAACATACAGGTTAAACTAACTACAATCTAAGGCTAATGTTAGTCAAAAACACATAAATGAGTTTCATGTACTCCAAATCACGTACAGCCAAAATATCTCGAATTGGCACATTGGGTTGTCTACCTCGAGCCCGAAGGGAATCATAAAGCTCCGATCTGACTCCACGATGTTCAGCACAAGACCAAATAACGTGATCTGCGTCCTGATAGCCTTGTCCACACTCGCAGAGATTGCTGTCGCTCAGCCCAACCCGGTATAAATGAGCGTTCAAAGAATAATGATTGGACATGAGGCGAGACATGACACGAATGAAGTCTCGACCCACATCCATCCCCTTAAACCAGGATTTCTTCGACACCTTTGGGATGATAGAATGTTGCCATCGCCCCAAATCTCCTTTACTCCATTTATACTGCCAGCTGACGAGTGACTGTTGACGAAAAATAGGAAAAAATTCGTTGAAGGCGATTTGTCGATCACAAATATCGCCTTCCATAGCGCCCACCTTTGCAAGCGAGTCCGCTTTCTCATTGCCCGGAATTGAACAATGAGATGGGACCCATACAAAGGTGATGATAAAATAACGCGAAGATAAAGCACTTAGAAGCTCCTGTATTTTCATGAGAAAATACGAGGAGTGCTTTACCGGCCTCAATGAGCGAATAGCCTCTATAGAACTGAGACTATCCGTGAAAATGAAGTACTGATCCGGTGTTAATGAGGCAACCATTTCTAGCGTAAAGTGTATTGCCGCTAATTCAGCGACATATACGGAACAAGGAGCTTGAAGTTTACGATTGGCGCTATAAATTTCATTAAATATACCAAAGCCTGCTGACTCCTCTATTAAAGATCCGTCAGTGAAGAACGATTTAGTGGAATTAACTTGGCCAAACTTTGCAGCAAATATCACAGGAGCAATCATAGGACGATGATGCTCTGGGATTCCATGAAGCTCTTGCTTCATGGATAAATCAAAATGAACCGAATTGTCGAAATCGGAGAAGCAAACACGATTGGAAATGTTCGGCGAAGGGCTGACATCCTGTGTTATGTACAAATGGTACAAGGTCATGAAGCGGGTTTGAGTATTCAACTCAAGGAGCTTCTCAAAATTTTCGATCACCTGGGGGTTCATAACTTCACACCTGGTGAGGAGCCGGAGAGATAATTCTGAAAACCGATCCGAGAGTGGCAACATGCCAGCCAGCACTTCAAGACTCATGGTGTGAGTCGAGTGCATGCAACCTAACGCGATACGAAGACACCGATACTGAATACGTTCCAGTTTAATGAAGTGCGACCGAGCCGCTGACTGAAAACAAAAACTACCGTATTCCATAACCGACAAAATCGTTGTCCGGTACAACGTTAGAAGATCTTGTGGATGAGCTCCCCACCAGGTCCCGGTAATTGTGCAGAGAAAATTGACCCTCTGCTGGCACTTTCGCTTCAGATACTCAATATGGGATCTCCAGGTGCACTTAGAATCGAACCAGACCCCAAGATATTTAAATGACATAGAATGAGTTATCGGCTTACCCCAAATTTGAAGCTTCGGTTGTGCTGGGTTATGCTTCCTAGAAAAAACTACCAACTCAGTTTTCTCCGTAGAGAATTCGATACCTAGCTCTAAAGCCCAAGTAGACAAATTGTCTAAGGTATCCTGTAAGGGTCCTTGCAGATCGACCCCATTGGGTCCCGTGACAGACACTACGCCGTCATCTGCAAGTTGTCTCAACGTACAGTTGTCACTTAGACAACCGTCAATGTCTTTGACATAAAAATTATACAAAAGGGGGCTTAAACATGATCCCTGGGGGAGACCCATGTAGCTAAATCGAGAAGCTGTAGAGGTTCCATGAGAAAAGCTCATATGTTTCTCTGACAGCAAATTGTACAAAAAGTTATTCATTAATGGAGAAAAGCCACAAGCGTGGAGTTTATCTGAAAGAACTTCAACAGATACTGAATCAAAAGCCCCCTTTATGTCCAAGAATACAGAAGCCATTTGCTCTTTTTTAGCAAAAGCTAGCTGAATATCTGTGGAAAGTAACGCGAGACAGTCGTTCGTTCCCTTACCCCTACGGAAACCATATTGAGTATCTGAAAGCAGGTTGTTCGTCTCAACCCATTTGTCCAGACGGAAGAGGATCATTTTCTCCAACAACTTTCGAATGCAGGATAACATCGCGATGGGTCGATAGGAGTTGTGGTCGGACGCGGGTTTGCCAGGTTTTTGAATGGCGATAACTCTCACCCGCCTCCAATCATCCGGTACAATGTTGAGCTCCAAAAACTGATTAAACAAGTTCAACATGCGCCTCTTCGCGACGTCTGGAAGGTTCTTAAGCAAGTTGAACTTGATTCTATCAGCTCCTGGAGCCGTATTGCCACACGAAAGGAGCGCGAGAGAGAGTTCTACCATTGAAAAAGGTTGGCTGATCTCATCTATCGGATTCTCGGTTTCGCGAGGAATGATCCGTGCCGGCACAGAATCTGGACAAACTTTTCGCGCGAACTTGAGGATCCATTGATCCGAGTACTCTTCGCTCTCGTTGTTCGTAGTTCGGTTACGCAATCTTCGCGCCGTGTTCCAAAGAGTACTCATCGACGTCTCGCGCGATAGCCCGTCCACGAATCTTCGCCAGTATCCGCGTTTCTTGGCCTTGATCAGGCTCTTAAGTTCGCGTTCGAGAGCCGTGTATACTTCGAAGTGCTCAGGTGTTCCACGTCTACGGAAAACTTTAAACGCGTCGGACTTTTTACGGTAAACCTCGGTGCATTGCTGATCCCACCATGGAGAAGGAGGTTTCCTGCGAAATGACGTCCCTGGAACTGGTCGAGTTTGAGCTTGAAGCGCGCTGTCTAAGATCAGGTTGGAGAGGAAGTTATATTCGTCTAGCGGTGAAAGCCTTTCTACCGTCGTTACGGCTTCATCTACTGCTGTCCTGAACTTTGTCCAATCGATGTGACGGGTAAGATCATACGTGACGTTGACAGATTTCGACGGATTGAACCCGGTGGCAACCGAAATTTTTATGGGCAAGTGATCACTACCGTGGGGATCTTGAATCACATTCCATGTGCAATCCAACGATAATGAATTCGAACAAAGTGTGAGGTCTAATCTACTGCCAACTGAGGATGTTCCAGCCAAACGTGTTACTTCTCCATTGTTAAGAACTGTCATATTGAAGTTGTCACAGAGGTCATATAATAAGGAAGACCGGTTGTCGTCGTACAGTTCTCCCCAGCCTGTACCGTGAGAGTTAAAATCTCCCATGATCAACCGCGGAGCAGGAAGAACCGAACAAATATCTGAAAGTTGTTTTCGGTTTATTGAGGCTCTAGGAGGAATATAAACGGAAGCAATGCAAAGGCTTTTATTTTTAATAACAGCCTGACATGCGACAACTTCAATACCTGGAATAGGAGGAAAATTCACTCTATAGAAGGAGTAGCACTTTTTGATCCCCAGAAGTACTCCTCCTCCACGTGAATCCTCACGATCAAGACGAATAATATTGAAATCATGAAACGGAAGATCGATTTCGGAAGAGAGCCATGTTTCACAAAGAGCGAAAGCATCACAACCGGTATTGTGAGTTAAAAATTTGAATGATTCCAATTTAGGAATCAAACTTCGACAATTCCACTGTAGAACAGTGATCAAATCCCCGACCTCATTTGGAAAATTATCCATCGAAGGAGATGATAGCTGCAAGGAGGGGCCACTTAATTGTCAATTGCTTCAAAAAAGTCTTCACTGTTGGAAGCATTGCCAAAACAATGCTTTTGAGAGGGTCAGAAATTTCGAGGTACTTGAAGATACCTTCGACAATGTTATCAAATGAGAACAGCCCAGTCGAGGAAGGGGCTTCTGTTCTTAAAATTGGGGCATCAGGGGTTTTGGATGTCCCCGGAAGAGATGGAAAGTCCTGGGTGTAGTTAGTACTACGAAAACCAGGAGGAATTGGATTTTCCTTTTTCCCACCTTTTTTTGAAGTAGGCATGCTGGTCTCGGGCTTCTTTTCAGCAACTTTCCGTGGGCGGACGCGTCTTCGCTTCCTTGAAGCACCTTCCGGAAAAGTGAACGATGTTCCCTCTTCAGCCGAATCAAAGTCAGACTCGTCATCTGACAGAGGAGCAAAGGGATTTGTATTGGCATTGGGTGGTGGGGAGACTTTTTTCACCATTTCGGCGAAAGATTGCCTGGAACGCTGTTTTAGCGAGCGTTCTATTTTTTCCCCGTGTTGTTTGTACGCCGGGCACGATGAGAGAGCATGAGGAGGAGTTCCCTTACAGAAAGCGCATTTTGGTGTGCTGTCTGCACAGGCGCCATCCTCATGTTTCTCCCCGCAGTTGGAGCAGCGTGCCTTATTGCCGCAATGGGAGGTCGTATGTCCCATCTGCTTGCATTTTTGGCAGATCATGACCCGAGGTACAAACAACCGCACAGGTAGTCGAAGTTTTCCCAACTCGACGTATTGAGGGAGGGCTGAACCAGAGAAGGTCACACGAAACGAGTCTGAGTTGGTAAATTTCTTTTTACCCTCACTGATCGATACTGTGCCTAGTTTTTGCACATCCAGTATCTTGACTGAAGGGAGCAGAGGGTTCTTAAAGCGACCAACCCCCTGCTTCAACAGGATCTCAGGGGTCAAGCTCGCTTCGGTGACCACCCCTTCAATCTCAATACCTCGAGCTGGGATGTACACTAAATATTCCAGTGTAAAAAACTGAGAGACAGCAATTTCGTTAGCTTGTTTAAGGTTGGACACAACAACTTTTAATTTATTGGGTCTCACCTTAATTATCTCGGTCACGGCCGAGAACCGTTTCGTCAGATCGTTTGAAATCTGGTAAATATTTAGAGGTTTCGTTTTGGGCCGAAAATAGACAACCCAAGGACCAGCTGAACTATCTGGATAAGCACGCGATCGGGTAACTTTAAGAGCTACCCCATCATTTGGCGGCATGGATGAATCATCTTCCGACAAATCATCCATGTCGCACCCGTGGGAGCTTATGACGCTCAACCGCTAACGTAATTATCTACAATCAATCACAGATAAACAAACTAAACCTAAGCACACAACAAACTAAACCTAAGCACACTCTCTCACACGCTCTCACACACTCTCACTCACTCTCACTCACTCTCCACACAATACAAAACAATATATTCAGAAGAAAGAGAACAAAAGCTTATCTTATATATATCACTGATCTGCTGCAGCCGGGCGACGAATGTGCTGCTGTCGAACGACGATCCGTGGCCGCGTGTGCCGGCTAGACGTTGAGCTGAACGATGATGATAATGATGACGATGATGATGTTGCTGATCGGTGGTGGTTAGCAGATGATCGACTGCACGCTACACACGATGGACTGCTGGTGTGCGTGCCGTATAGATGCGGAGCAATATGGCTTTTAGGTCGTGGCAATATCGCTAATTGCAATTAATGACGTTGTTGCACTGTTTAACACTCAACGTTTTCTACTTCAGAAAACTAAGACTCGATTTCACTCGCGACTCAGAAAAAAAAATAGTGCTGAAGGCTTGAAACAACTTGTGAAATGCTTCCAAAGCAACGGAAAGCTGACCGAACGAACTGTTTCGTTCGCTTGTTCACTGGGCAATGATCGTAGATACTCTATGATTGCTTTATGGCAATGAATACGGGCGCAAAATCGGACATCCTTTGTATAGGTCCACTATCCAAACTACAGGTAAACTTTCGCTCTTTCCTTGCGACCAAAATACTCATTTTCCTCATACTGAAGAATCAATTGTGAAATTGTGGAATGATCTTTAGCATAAATGTTAACTAATGTTCATTTGTTATGCCCAAGTAGTAATATCCGTAAAGGCAACGGTAAACAATGCTTACGGAAGCATGATGTCCAAGTACGTTATCCCGAATTCCGGCCATATCAATTTCGTAATCGCACAATGAGATTCAAGATACCTGATAAAACTTACAAAGCTTTTAATTAGAATGATTATCGAGGACCTTTCATGTAATTCCGTACCATAGGTCTAATATATTATGATATATATACAAATGCTTCAATCGAACACACGATGATTTGTTGACGAACCAAAAAATATCAAAACCAAACTGAATTTTGACATTGCGTTTACATCGCGGGTATCTCATGTGCGCGTTATCTCCGCAGCTGCATGCTGATTTGTTATAAGCGCCGCAATAAATCAACGAAGAAATGCAGAGAAGTTTCTCCCATAAAAGCACAGCCGGTCAGTGGGAGATTGATTGTACACACACACACACACACACACACACACACACACACACACACACACACACACACACACACACACACACACACACACACACACACACACACACACACACACACACACACACACACACACACACACACACACACACACACACACACACACACACACACACCTTTACCAAATTTCTTGACAAACATGTATCGCACTTGCGGGGAGATCAAATAATGTTAAGTTCACAAAGTTGGTTTGTTATGAATAATTTTTTGAAGACTATGATTTGTTATACAAACTATCAGGGGTCCCTGGCAATTTATTTATGGAACATTTACAATAATTAATAGATGATACGCACATATGTTACATTCTGTGGATCAATTTTGCAAGTTTAAGGAAAAATATTGAACCCTTTAAGTATCATTTGTAATGTGTTAATGGGAAATCCGAAATAAATTATATATTCTTCCCTTGATATAAAACGGTTAATTTTTGATATTTTATTGCTAAATTTTGTTAAAAGTATGGATCAAATTAATGAATTTTACGGATCATTTCTATTTTATTTTTTTGTAGGTTTTCACCAGAGTCTTATGGGTCAAGAATGCGTTGTTTATAGAAAGATTTTCCATTTTTCATGGATCATTTCTTCAGTTTTAAAGGTGCAAAAATAGGGCTGCCGTAGTTCTTTACGTGCACGAGTGCTCTTTACCAAACTTATTGGAAAACAAATGTCACAGTTGCGGTCGAAAAGAACGTGAGATCGCAAGAGTAAGTCAGCTTTCTGAAAATTAAAAACCTTCTCCAAAGTGATCCTTCTTTTACAGCAATATTTAAGCTGCACTGCTAAAGGAACGGACATGTTAATAAATCTGAGTAGTAGTGCAGTCAAGGATCTTTCCCTGTAGTTAAAATTTATAAAAATTTGTACCCAAAATTGGAAAACTCCGGCATAATTTATGGATCATACATATTAATTTAAGTGCACAAAATTTATTTGCTATGGACCATATTTAGAAGTTTATGGTTCATTTTCAAACCTATTATGGATCATTGGCGATTTATTTATGGAATATTTTCAATAACTTATTGATCATGTGCATATATTTTAGTTCACAAACGTTAAATTCTAAGGATCAATTTTACAAGGGAAGTTATTGAACCTTTTATGGATAATTTGCAATATGTTTATGGGTAATCGGTACAATTTTATGGATCATAGCCTAGATATATAACGGTACATTTTTGACATTTTATTGCTAAAACTTACATACACGGAAAAAAATCCGTGCCCGGATCCGTGAACTGCAGTCATGAACTCGAGAACAAGCAAAAATACACCGTGAACTGAATCACGTAATCATGAACTAAATCACGTTTTTAGGTAAAAACCCTGAAAACGTGAACTAGTTCACGGTCCGTTTTCATTTTCGTGAACGCTTTTGTTTCTGTGTAAAGTATGGATCACATTGCTGTATTTTATGGATCATTTTAATTTTGTTATGGATTTTCATCAGAGCTTTATGGGTCAGAAATACGTTTTTTATGGAACGAATTTCAATTTTTCATGGATCATTCCTTCAGTTTAAAGGTGCAAACATAGGGCTGCCGGCGGAACCACAGAGCTCTACACTTTGACACTTTACAACATTTCTTGCATTTCAGGATCAACCGAATGAAGATCCTATGTAGTATATACGAGTGCTTGTAGTATTTTTCATTTACATGGATACATACACTATTATGTAAGTGTTTCATGAGAGTGGGAAGGACCACCAGGGCACCCCATTGAAGCGCTCTGGATGGGAAGAGTGGGAGTGCCGACTCCCCATTGCTAACGGTTTGTGAATCGAGGGTGGGCTCTTCTCCCCGCCCATTGGAGCGTCCTCATGTTAGATGTCGCGCTCTTTTGACCAATTGTTCAATCATGTTGTTGGAAGGAGATTCTTTGTATCCCTGTGGAGACGTATAAGTGATGGTGCCTATCGATCCACCCAACCCGGTTTTGAACCTTTATACAATGGCATGATTAGGATAATTGGTGGTTGTTGGAGCCTGATCAAGTCTAACAGATAGGAGAGCCCTTTGCTGTCGGACTTAGTTTCCGTGCTACAATGGGTGGTAGTACATATCATACATCATCATACATTAGTTCGACAACTTCCTAGCTTTAATCGTCATAAATATAATTTCAGATATAACATACGATCGCAAAGGAACTGAAACTTGTGAGAAATAACATAGGTTATAAATGAGTAAAAACCAACAACACACTTGCACATCATCAAGGTAAGAACTATATAATTAATTATTCTAAATTGCAAAATAATACAAATAATAGAGACTCACCACTCACTATCTTATGCAATGGGTGAACTTATATTAAAAGACCAAGGCGGAGAAATATAAATATATTGGACGACATAAGACAAAATGACATCGTACGAAACAATCTACATTAATAAGACAAAGGAAAAGGAAATGAGTAGATTTTTTTTTGTTAAATCATTATTTGTTCAGGCTCAATCGAATCAACTTTACAGAGCCAAGTTTTCATATTTATATACATCAGTTATCTTAAAACTAAAGTTAGGAGAATAGATCGATTACTCGCGGCCGTCTCGAGGTTAATAGGAATAACAATTTTAACGGGTGAGAAAATGGATGGGAATTTGAAATATGCTTTACCTAACAAATTTATTTTAAATTTTAAATTGGCAAAAAACTTATAACTATACAAATGATTAGATATAATACCATGTAAATATAATATCTTTTGAATTAGTAATGACAGTGCCCTAATGGACGACATGATCCTTGCACGACTGGCAAACTGACCTAAAAGAAATGAATTCAAATCACAGCTAAGCAGGAATACATTTTAACTCACCGACATGTATTATCAAACGTTACCTCTAAGACTAGGATATTGGTTTCAGACAAATATAACAGACACAATCAAAGGATAGCAAAAAAAACAAAATGGAATAATGTAGAACACACGAAAAGAACAAGGCGAACAAAAAATAAATGAATCAGAAGAGATAAGACGAAATTACACCATACAAAACAGTGGACATGAACATAATGGAGCGAAAGGAGAAGCAAACTTGGGAAATGTAACACCTTTTGAGGCAGTGTCAACAGCGGACGACATGATCCTTCCACGGCTGGTGAAATGCTTCAAAAGGAGTTAAGTTATATCAATCTAACACACAAGGAACAAAACTATGACTATTTATTATTCGTTCGAGAAAACTGATCAGGAAAACTCTCAAAACAAATAAATGACACACCAACGGACTAGACTACAAAATACAGAAGGAATTACGAAACAAATTATTTAATTTGGCTCTTTATGTCAAACGTGACACTGACTAACAAAACAACAAAAAGACAATGGAAAAAACGAAAGGGTGAGTTATATCAGTGACATAACTGCTAAGTTGACGTAGGACTGCTTGTTGATGTGAACAAATTGATGTCATCGAATTGTTAAATTTCTACTATATTTTATTCAAGCTAAAGAACCATGAACCCCTATGCTTTTGATGTGAGGCTTTGCAATTGGTTCTCCACGCAAATTTATAGAAACTGCAATTCGGGTCGAATTCACTGTTAATTAATATTTTGTTTGTTGAATGCCCCACGTGCTTGTAAGTGGTTAAATGGATCCTGTGTTTAAATTTACATTGAACATAGAGCGAATTACAATGAACAACTTATCCTAACACCCAGTGGACCAGTATGGACATTTTCGTTTTGCGAAAAGTTCCACTGGCTGGAGCGGGAATCGAACCTTCACTTCATGCCAATCGCTTGAACGACGTGTGACGCCGCTTACCACTTGACCACGAAGATGACGTGGGCAATTGATTTGGCCATTTTCTCCGGGACGCGGCTTTTTAAGCAATGCCATGTTGAACAGTGCGTGGTAATGAAAATTTCGATGAGCTCAAGAGAACTTTCAATCAAACATACTCTTTAGTCAGTAAATTGATTTGATCGTCCTGAAAAGGACAGATTTTAGTTGTTTACGGAGGGAACATGGTTCGCGATTGAAATTTTCTTCTCAGTCTTCTTGGGCTGCCGGACGTTTGTTAGGACATCACTATAGTGCTGTTGTTTTTCTCACCTATCGTTCTTTTGATGAGTTTGCCCGACAATGTCACAGCGATGTCGCGCTACACGATAAAAGTTCATCCGCAACCATCATGCAGCTCATCAATCCACCGTAAGGTGGATTACGGTTAGCTGTTGAGTTGTGAAGTGAGCAAAAGGAAGAAGGCAATTGTTTTGACAGTTCTGTTTAGATGCCAAATTTTGTGTGTTCAAATAATTTAATGATTATCATTATATAATTTTTTGCGTAATTCAACTATCAAACGTTGATTCGGATGTATATAATTTCTTCATATTCTATGCCAACACCGACGATCAAGCGAAAAAGGAAGGTAAATCTAAATAGGTATGTACATAATTCTAGACAAAATCGTCAAAAGGTCGACACGACAAAACAATGACTTACAACGTAAATTTCCTGGAAATGCCAGATTGCTAACATCTAGATCCACTACCGAAGAGAAGGTAATAACTCCCTGTATCTGTTTCTGGTGATATTTTGTTTGTGGGAGCAAGCAGATTTCAGAAAAATACGCTAGAAGTCATTGTTTACAAATGTTATTTTCGACCTTTTGACCATGTGTCTAGAATTATTCTTATTCGTTTCAGGTTTTTGATCGTGTTCGTGCATTCCCGAGCAGAACGAAGGGAACGTCTTTCGATTTTCACCATAGTTTTGCATCATGATCTGGCACGGTCATCAGATCATCATGTTGAGATTTAGTGATGTTGAGGACCTGGAAGACATTTTTCGAAATTTCTCGCTAGCATCATTACTTCCGGAGGCACTTTTGTAATAGTGTGTTCGGTCGCATTATAAGCCCTCACTGTGGACAACAACTCATCATTATAGTTGTTTCCGGAGCTCACAGAAGCTGTCATAGTCTTTATCATGTTTATGTTAGCTTCGTCTAAAACATAATGTTGTGGAAACAGTGGAATAGAAAATAATATTTTAGCACAGTTTATGTTATTTATTTCAACAATTTCAACAACTTTTTACCAGCATTTGGCTATTGACCGATAGCACAGCATATGAGCAAGGTCCCACCGGAGTTGGTTACCCGATCTTCCCTATGGTTACTCATACCCCAGTCGGCACCACGGGGAGCTGGTATAAGTCACTAAACCAGATACAAAGTATCACAGAGGGGTCTATTTTATACCTGCAGGTACGCGAAGTAGCAATGGTGCGCAGTGTCCTGTTATTTACCAACCCTGATTGTTCTAGATTTTGTTATTTACAAACAAAATCGTCAATCGTGTAATAAATGATGATACTGGCATACCTCGATATAAAGTAACTTTATTTTTCGACTTATAACGTACAAATCATTGCAACAAATAAGTGGAAACTGTCTCATCTATCCAATGGTCTTACTACTTTTCTTGAATGAGGCGTAGTTTGTGAAAAATCTATGAAAATAGTCAGAAAATAAAGTTGCTTTATATCGAGGTATGCCTGTACAATATGAAATCGTTGGGGTCCAAAGATCTAAGAAGCCACGACAGCTTCATACCACTTTATTTTAATAGGTGGACATCGATGAAGTCAGAATTTATCCCTTATTTCGACTATATCTTGACTTATTTACTGGTCTATAAGAGCTAAGCGGGCCAACGGGTTGAAAACACCTGTTGATTTAATACTTTAAGGAGTTCTTGGATGAATAAGGTTAAGATCAATATGTGAGATCAAACTTTCAAAGTCTGTAGGTATATCTTAGATGACCTAAATTTCAAACAAACAACAATATAAGTAATAACTTATTCAACAACAGAAATATTTTTTGTATATATTTTTTCAAATGCATATTTTGAATATTTTATAATGGAATTACTCATGCATACGTAAAAAAAATAAAAACACAAAAAAATAAAATAAAACTATAATCGGAATCACACATTAGCAAACGAAAATATTCTAAAAAAAACTATTCATTCTATTCATTCCTAAAAACAACCATAAACGCGCCAGTTTTATTAAATTTTCTTTCACTTAGTTGCAAGCATAGCAATGTCTCACCGGGTTCAGCTAGTAGAACCAGTAAGTTGCAATAAGGGACGAATTGATTCTGGAGATTCTAATTTTCCCAATTCCTTCAAGCGTTATTTTTATGTAGATTAGAATATATTGCTCTACAGGATGTCCACTAGTGCAAAAAAAACTTTTAATGTTCAATAAATAACTTTATGACAATTGGCCACAAGGAAACGGTTTTAATTTCACAAGATTACCTTATGAAATGCTATGATTGTAGTCACAACCACTTCTAATGGTTTGCTTTTGGCAACAATATAAGTTTTTTTATATAACCTTATGAAATTCATTTGTTAGAGTTAGGAACTCATATGCATTGGTTATACTGATTATTACTTTAGTATGTGTAGTTTTTCTACTTTTTTTTTTATTGAATTCTACTGAAATTTTCATTTCCCTGGGCACTGGAAAAACCTTGAAGTAGTTTAACTGCAAGTACCAGGTCCCAGTGTTGGTTTGGTTCTTTACCAACCAAGCCCAAAGGCGCTTCTAAAGTTTCTCCAGTAGTCCTTATTGATGAACATTATAATTCTGAGATCAATGGTCAAATACAGTATTTGCAAATAGTTGAAATGTTGCATTTGATCATATAAACTCAGTTGAAAAAGCTGAAATAGTTTATTATAACGAATCAGCACACTTTTAGAAAGCATTACCCCATATGGGAGCTGTTCCAATATTCATCTCATGATCCATTATTCATACTTATAGGAAATACATCAAGAATCAATTAATTCCTTTTGTTATTAAATTTGCTTACTTTCAACAACAAATAAAAATAAATAAAATTAACAATAAATAAAAAGTTAGAAATCAGATCTTCCCATTACCATTAACTGAGAAAACCTTAGTTATAAACAACAATTTCATAAGGGCCGTATGCAATCCCGACGTTACACGATCTAGCTTTGTCCGAGTTTGTCTATGTTATCTATGTTAACGGGTAAGCTGCCGTTCTACGCATAATTGTCCCATGTGATATGGGTTTCCCTATATACATGGGACAGTTATGCTTATAACGGCAGTAAGGTGCTGTGCTAAAAGCTTGTTTAAAGGGACGATTTAAGAAGACGAATAAAGATTTTATTTATTTTAAAATAAATAAAAAATTTAAGTAATTGTTTCGGGATTTAAGCAGTTAAGCTCAACTGACAGTCGTTTGAAATTACCATTTTGTTGGTTGTTTCATTATGACAGCTACGAAAACAAACAGATTTGTTGGTTGATTTTACTTATGGTTTGTTTCAAACAAATTTTAGTATGATTTAAACTGAATTGCTGTTTGAAACAAACGAAAACGGTTGAAACAACATTCATATCCGTTTACAATCACTTACATTTTTTCTGTAATTTAATGTATATTTAAAAAAAAAATGCCAACAAACATTAGAAAAGTGCACATTTACATTTATAGACTTCTCTCAGTCTAAGAGAAATGTTAATGAGAGCCTTTCTACTATTTTCAGTTTTTTTTAAGGAAAATTTTGTTTATTGCAACATTTTTCATTTAACATAAAAGAGATCATTAAATCATCAAAACATAACAAAAACGAGGTATCCATATCACGAGGTAATAAGTGTTGGTGTATCAACAATCGTACCACCTTTAAATATATATATATCTTGGACGCACAGGCGATGAGTATAGAGTCTAGTGGAGAGTTTGTTTTCAGCAGCAATGCTGCGCCATTTTGTTTTTCTCATTCTAAAAGTGAATTCGTCGTGTTAAGACATGTTTTTGATTTGAAGTCGTTTTATAATAAATATAAGTTTATTTCGTTTATTAAACTCAGCCTTTTATTTACTGCAACCTAGTTCCAATAATAAGTACAAACACCTCTTTCGCTAAGCCTTATAAACTGTACTCTGGCCACAGAAGAAAACTGTTTCTTTATGAGGACAACCTTACCCGTGGCATTGGCGGCTCGAATAATATTCGGCGGCCTCGGTACGAATTTCTGCACCGTCGAGACTATAGGTTTGTTGTTGACCACACGTTTAACCGTTATGTTTGGACTGGTAATCATCGTTTTAGGAATTCCATATTAATAGCATTCCTGAAAATGCTAACAATTTATATGAAGTTTGCTTGCGGTTCGTTGTTTTCGTAACTCACCTCCGATTTAACATAAACTGTTTCCTCTTCAAATTGTTCCTCGCAGGCGAGCGAAATTAAATACAAAGGATGTGCCAGCTAATTCTTTTGTTCATGATTTATTCCACCCCCTCCCCCCCCCACCCCAACAAAAACACTCTTATTGCTTTTTCTTCCCTCTCGGGGGCCCCCCCCCAACAAAAACATATTTTCTGCCCCCCCCCCCCCCCCCCCCCCACCCCCACAAAAAAAAACACCTCCCAGAGTTTTTTTTTTTTTTTTTTTTTCTCCCCCCCACCCCCCCCCTTTTTTTTTTCCCCCCCCTTTTTTTTTTTTTATCACCTTTTCTCTTCTGTGCGTGTGCTGGAAGAGATGAATTTATCTCAACGCACGCACACATTCAAAAGTATGTTTAAGGCTGGTTTACAGTTCGGGAAACGCGTCACGGGATTTGGGCGCCTGTGTGTTTTAAATGGAGCCCGGGATTTGATTTCCCGTGGCGGGAATTAAGTCTACACAAAAATTACTGTTTTCCTGAAGTGTAAACCCAACCGCGGGATTTACTCCGGGAAATAAAATTCATCTCTACACACTACTGCTTCGGCGGGAACAAATCATTCCGAATTGTTTCCGGGCGGATTTTGCAAGTTTGAACTCGAACAGGGAAAAAATATTAAAATGGAGCCGAGTTCCGAAACAGTTTTTTTTTCGATTTTGATGTGCTCGGAGACTTTGATGGGATTGTCAGTCATGATAAAATTGATGAACAGCTAACCCAGGATGAAATATTGGTCGAAGAAAATATATAAATAGAAACGCGTAGCAAAAACGACAAAACGGAACAAGGAGATTGACATTAAAGTTGTTCTTTTCCAAGAAATTTCAAAACATTCTTGCTTGTACCAAATAACAAGCAAGAGTATTCCAAAAAATAGATGCCATTTAGCAACAAATCAGTTGTACTATTTCATCGTCCCTGAATAAATCCATCAGTGTCCAGCAGTGCAGGAAGTACTCACGGGCAAAAATCCACACATTTTATTGGAAAAAAAAAATTCATTTGTACACACATAAACCGAACGCTCTGAGATACACATATGAAGTTTATGTGGCAAATGAAAAATACGTGTGGCCAAACATAGTGGTTATGTGTACACAAAGAAAGTATGTGTGGTTACAAATAGATATCATTTGTTTATCAAATTGAATTGCAAAATTCATGTGTGGGACACATAGATATTATCATTGCTTATTTCAGTGCTGGGATGCTTTGATGTAATCGATCAGGTAAAAACATACATCGTTAAAGCAACAGTTAAAGTAAACTTAAATAAAGTTATTCGTAAATTTCTAGAATTTCTTTTGATAAAGTAAAACTCCAAAATTTTTTTGATAAATCCAGTCTATATAACTGTCCATTTTTTCAATGCTTCCTGCAAGAAAAAACGTACACAAATGTAAACAATACGCAAAACCTGAGACGCAAAACATGCTTGTCACTGAGTGTGGAGAAATGTGGAGAAATGTCATCTGGAAAATTTCCCGAGCCAAATCCCGAGCGAAATCCCGTTTCCAAATCCCGTGATACTTTTCCCGAACTGTAAACCAGCCTTTAACAAGAATTTGCAGCACGCTCATGAATCATATGTCACGGTTGAACGGTACGCTACAAAAACTGACAGCGCAACTCATCAAATTCACTCATCAAAGGCATTTGTTGAATTTAACAACACAGCTTATGTGAAAGTTACACCGGAGAAATGTTTGTTCAGCTTCTCGTCGTTGCAGATGGCTAGCTGCACGTGACGTGAACGATTCTAGTCTTCTTATTGTCACACTCCTGCTGCTAGGTAGTAGAGTGTGCTGTAGCTTAGAGCTGATACGTATTACTGATAGCTGCTCGCCATACCGGGTCCGTTTGATATAATCGGGTACCATGGCATGACAGCAAGGGGGGTATCAACGAAGGCAATGCGAATCAAATTTTACAAAAGGGGACGGGCCTCAGTTGTTGCGCTAGACACCAGCGTGGACATGGAATCATCGCAGAAAAAAAAAAATGAATTTTAAGAAGCGCGTAAAATTTCCCCTTGTTTAATTCCAAGCCAAAGGAGGCGTAAACAACGAAATTGTTTGCAATCTTTCATGCACCATACAACAATGTTTGCAATTTTTCATACAGCAGGCTAGATTCAGGCGTTATCTGGCTTAAATTTACATGAAATATCCCATTATGTTCTGCCAAATCTAGCATTCCCTTTAAGTGCATTAGATAACGCAGAAAATTCAATGTTTCTTTTTATCTGTGATAAGTTTTCATTAGCGTTAGTTTTTATTGGTCAGAAAAATTAGAGCTCACCAGCAACTATTCCAATCAATTATCTGCAACTAATCCACTATGTACCTATGTACAACTAGGAACTACAACGTACCTAACCTACCCCCTACACTGAATATGTGTACACATTATCGCTCTGCCGTGTTGCAGTTCGGCTGGAATTAACTGTTAATATTTCGTTTATTGAATGTCCAACGTGCTTGCTAGTGTTAACATGGCGAATAGAGATTTATATATGGATACTAATTAAAAATTTAGGCCATTTTCTCCGGTACGTGGCTTTTCAAGCAACGCCATGTTGAGCCGGTGCGTGGTAATGAAAATTTCGAATAGCTCAAGAGAAATTTCAATCAAACATACTCCTCTTTAGTTGGCAAATTGATTTGGTTGTCCTGAAAAGTGTGTACGGAGGGAACATGGTTCGCTATTGAAGTTTTCTTCTCGGTCTTCTTGGGCTACAGGGCGGCCTGGTTGTTTGGCAGCACGTAATACTACGATAAAATAGACATTACACCGTCTTCAACTCGAGATTATACAGACTGAACATTGAACATAGAGAGAATTACGACGAAAAACTTAACCTAACACCCAGTGGACCAGTATGGACATTTTTGTTTTGCGAAAAGTTCCACTGGCTGGAGCTGGAATCGAACCCCCACTTCATATCAATCGCTTGAACGACGGGTGACGCCGCTAACCACTTGACCACGAAGATGACGTGGGCAATTTATTTGGCAATTTTCTCCGGGACGCGACTTTTCAAGCAACGCCATGTTGAACAGTGCTTGGTAATGAGAATTTCGATGAGCTCAAGAGATTTTTCAATCAATCATACTCTTTAGCCGGTAAATTGGTTTGGTCGTCCTGAAAAGGACGGATTTTAGTGGTTTACGGAGGGAACATGGTTCGCGATAGAAATTATCAGTCTTCTTGGCATCCGACGTTTGGCAGCACAACACCCTGTGAAATGGCCACACCGAAGATGTTTTTTTCAGCTCCTCGTCGTTGCGGATGGCCAGCTGTAGGTGACGTGGGATAATTCTGGTCTTCTTGTTTTCACGGGCGGCGTTTTCTACCAACGTGCTCGCCGAACACGTCTGTCGCATTCGGATGCACAGCGAGAACTGATGGTTGGTCGGACATCCCCACATGTTTCATAATCGCTGGCACGTTAACTGTGGCAGTATGAACCAATCAGAGCGTGGCGCAAATATGATGTCATTTTCTACCAATAGCTTTGTGCATTTAGACATTTTTGTTTTAAGTACTTTTTAATTAGTTTAAACAAATGTAATGAATTAAGTAAGCATCAGGGATTCAGTTTTGATGTTCTACCTTTCGAATAAAATACACATCATAAAATTTCTGTGGGCCAGAGAGGAGATATTACCGTTTAAAATATCCAAACCCGCGTAACGCCTTCGATTTCAAAATTTTTAGATCGGCGCCCCTATACAGGAATAGAAAAAAAGAGACGTCCTACGTCAAAAAATTACAGGAAAGGACTCAAAATTCTCTAACATGGCTCCTTCCGAGTCATTTGCAAAAGCGTCTTTTTGGACGACATGTTCCGTATACGGCTGACAAAATGATTCGAAAGGTTCTACGCAACGATATCATTAAAGGCCTGGTGTAGAGGTTTCTACTCTATTCAGAGTCCCGCCAGGAAACCTTTAAAAAATAAAATATAAAAAAGATCCTTTTGTCGCAAAGTCATAACCTTTTCTTATAGAATTCTTAAGTTCTTTTGCCTCAGTGTACGAGTTCTCCTTTGGTCGGTATAAAGGATGATTCAAGGTGACTCTAATATCTCAGGTGGTCTCAATAGTGTATATGAGAATTTCTGCCATGTTTAAACGCATACTAATACGATCCATATCAAGTGAAATCAGGTCTGGCATACTGAAGTTGTCACCTTTACACCTAGGCAAAAGTGCCTGTGTGTGTCCAATCTAACACCCATCGGCCGGCAATGGTATTATGGAAGAAATCTGTTTACAACAATCATTCAAGTGACCATTGGAAGCAGCTTTAACCCGGTAGCTAGAAAGTGGTAGCTCTACTGCAGATCCAGCAACCCATTTCAGAATGTCTGGAGAGTCACGCCCATTCCGAGGTTACTTTCACATACAATAAGCCCCACATGTAAACATTACCGATATCATTTGGATAAGGGCACTGCAACACACTTCCAGATTTGGAAATTTTAAATTTCCAAACCAGGCCCGTATTTAGTATTATTTGAAAATAAGATTATTGTTATATAGTTTTAATTAGATAGATCTCACCCATGGCCGCATCCTTCATCACACTATCTTGTTCATTCATAAAAATAAAAATGTTCGGCGTTGATTCGTAATTAATTTCATGCACTCGCGATTAAATATGCTCAAAAATTAACTCTGTACACCCCGTGGTGAATGCACCTAAAATTATGTACAAGCTTTTCACACGCCTATGCGCGTTGTTTTCGTTTGCTGCTTCTGACCAGCAAATGGCCGTTCTCTACATTGCACTAGTCTTCTTTTTTCTTCACTCCACATTCTGCCAATAATAAAAATCCCCGATATGAGGCGACTTTACAGTCTATATCGAACTTCAAAACTGCTAATAATCATCGATTCACTCGCGATAAAGCGCAAACACATTCTAACTTAATAATTTATGCCCGGGTGTCACAATACTACCACTAATAAACAAAACTAAGCTGATGTAACTCTTCTTCCGGGTGTGGTGGCGAAGCGCAAAAACAAAAAAAAAAACGAGGAAATACTACCGACACTCACACATTTCGAGAGGGAATCGGTTGTATTCACTACGGCTTACACAATGCACGCGAAGATTTTATGATTTCACTGTTAGTTCAAGTGAAATTACGAATTATTTCTTGATTTTTTTTCATCGCGAAAACGACGCAGCAAAAACAAAAAACGAGGGAGAATAAAGAAACAAAAAAAAAAACAAAAGAAAGAGGTGTGTTGATAAAAAAAAAAAAAAAAAAAAAAAAAAAAAAAAATATAATTTTTTTTTTTCAATCAAAAAAAACAAAAACCCATACCTATGTGGTGTGTGGGGCTTGGTTTTTTTCTTCTTTTTTTTTTTCTCCACAAAAAATATAAAACCCCCGGTCCCCCCCCACTAACTATTTAATAATTTTTTTTTTTTTAAATAACCCCCACCATTAGATTGGTTTTCATAGTCATTTCCTCTTGAACAAAAGGTCACAAATACAAATTAAGCACTCTTTAAGGAAGAAGAGCTTTATTTCTATCCGCTGATATATTCAATTTGAAGAAATTGTATACAACTTCCGATAAATTAGCAGACAAAGTGTTTGTTTACAAAAGCAGATTCGCCCTAAGCAAATGTTGGCACTAAAATGTCCAACGTGCTTGTAAGTGTGAAATGGATCCTGTGTTTACGGAGGGAACATGGTTCGCGATTGAAATGTTCTTATCACTTTTCTTCGCTGCAGGACAGCCTGAGTGTTTGGCGGCACGTGATACTACGATAAAAATAGGCATTTACACCGTCTCCAACTCGAGATTGTACGGGCTGAAGATTGAACATACACCCCAAAAGTTGAGAAGGTGGCAAAAATTGCAATTGCAGTTTTGCAATCATATCTTGAGAAATCCGCATGATTCAGAAAAGGCAATTTCGCCCATTTTGATTCACAAAGCGTTTTATGGTACAAATGAAGCCATGCAAATGTGTGCAAGCGACTGGCAAGCAAAAATAGCTCGAAACAATTTTATCGCTGTAGGCTCCATATTCAATCATCACCAACATACACCAACAATATACAATATGGATGAGTCGATATCACAAAATGCCGCAACGCTATTGGCCACTGTTGTATTGCCGCCGTCAAGTGTTCTATTTTTGTTCTCACTGATCATCGACAAAGCGTTTTATGAAATAAACAATGCCATGCAAGTTTGTTAGCGACAGGTTGCACATAGCCTGGTAGAATATATGTTCATTTGCTTCATTGCTGTACCCTGAATTCCTCGCCAACTGAACTTGCTGTAGGGTTTCTATTCCCTGTCCCTTAGTTTGACAAATTGGCTAAATGGTTGCCACCAAGAGCCGCCGCGCTGACGGTCACGGTTCGTATCCTGATCTCGTGATCGGTATATTATATTTTGGTGTGCCATCTGACTTTCGGGACACACATCTGTTACTCATCAACTAAATATCACTGCGCACAACCTCTCACGCACACGTTCAATTTTTCATTGCGAATTGCTGTTGCTATTTTGCCCACAACTAATGTTAGATTTTTCATCCAAGTTACGATCAATAGCAAGAATGGAACAAAATCAAACGAAATTATCTTACAATCTCATTTTCTTAGTTAGGGTGTAGAGCGAATTACGAACAACTTAACCTAACACCAAGTAGACCAGTTTGGACATTTTCGTTTTGCAAAAAGTTCCACAGGCTGGAGCGGGAATCGAACCCTCAACTTCATGACAACAACCGCTTGAACGACGGGCGACGCCGTTAACCACTTGGCCACGAAGATGATGTGGGCGATTGATTTGGCCATTTTCTCCGGGACGCGGCAGTTTAAGCAACGCCATGTTGAGCCGGTGCGTGGTAATGAACATTTCGATGAGCTCAAGAGAAATTTCAATTACACATACTCTTTAGTTGGCAAATTGATTTGGTCGTCCTGAAAAGGACAGATTTTAGTTGTTTGCGGAAGGATGATTTACGTCAGCGTCGACGTCGGGCTACTTCCGCTTGCCTTTTTATCACGAGAGCCGGGTACACACGTCTGAACGTGTCGATGATCCAAGACCGAATGATAACTGTTCGCCATGCCAGGCCTGTTTTATATAATGACATATACCATTACATAACAGGAAGGGGGTTCTCAACGAAGGTAATGCGAATCAAATTTTACAAAAGGGGACGGGCTCAGTTCTTACGCCAGACAGCAGCGTGGAAATTTAATCATAAGTTTTCATTAGAGCGACAGGCGTTTCGGAGGTTAAATTCGCATCTTTTCTACTCAGGCAACAGAAAAACGGCCCTCAGAACCCCATCCAAAGAGAGTTGAGATTTAGACACACTTGCTTCTGAAACTGCAAAACAATAGAGTTTTTAAATATTGGCCAGAAAAATTATAACTCACATTTTAAAACTACCTGCAACTAACCTATTCTATTATCTGCAACTAATCCACTATGTACCTATGTACAACAAGAACCACAATGAAGCTAACCTACCCCCTACACTGAATATGTGAAACACATAATTGGTCTGCCGTGTTGCAGTTCGGCTCAAATTAACTGTTAATATTTCGTTTATTGAATATCCAACGTGCTTGTTAGCTTTAACCTGGAAAATAGAGATTTATAAATGGATACTAATAAAAAATTTTGACCATTTTCTCAAGAACACGGCTTTTCAAGCAACACCATGTTGAGCCGGTGCGTGGTAATGAAAATTCGATGAGCTCAAGAGAAATTTCAATCAAACATACTCTTTAGTTGGCAAATTTATTTGTTCGTCCTGAAAAGACCGGGTTTTAGTTGTTAACGGAGGGAACATGGTTCGCGATTGAATTTTTCTTCTCGGTCTTCCTGGGCAGCAGGATGGCCTGAGTGTTTGGCAGCACATAACACTACGATAAAAATTGACATTTGCAACGTCTTTCACTCGAGAGTGTACACACTGAACTTTGACCATAGAGCGAATCACAACGAACAACTTAACCTAACACCCAGTGGACCAGTTTGGACATTATCGTTTTGCAAAAAGTTCCACTGGCTGGAGCGGGAATCGAACCCTCACTTCATGGCAATGAACGACGGGCGACGCCGCTAACCACTTGACCACGAAGATGATGTGGGCGATTGATTAGGCCATTTTCTCCGGGACGCGGCTTTTTCAACGCCATATTGAGCCGGTGCGTGGTAGTGAAAATTTCGATGAGCTCAAGAGAAATTTCTATCAAACATACTCTTTAGTTGGCAACTTGATTTGATCGTCCTGAAAAGGACGGATTTCAGTTGATAACATGGTTCGCTATTGAAATTTTCTTCAGTCTTCTTGGGCTGCAGGACACCACTCTGTGAAATGGTCACACCGGAGAAAAGTTTGTTCAGCTCCTCGTCGTTGCGGCTGCAGGTGACGTGGGATGATTATGCTCTTCTTGTGTTCACGGGCGGCGTTTTCTACCAACGTGCTCCGCAAACACGTCTATCGCATACGGATGCACAGCGAGAACTGATGATTGGTCGGTCGTCCCCACATGTTTGAAATTCGCTGGCACGGTAACTGTGGCAGTATGAACCAATCAGAGCGAGGCGCAAACATGATGTCATTTTCGACCAATAGCATTGTGCGTTTAGACATTTTTCTTTTAAGGACTGTTTAATTAGTTTAAATAAACATTATGAATTAAGTTTGCAACAGGGATTCAGCTTCGATGTTCTATCTTGCGAATGAAATACTTATCGTAAAATTTCTGTGGGCCAGAGAGGAGATATTATCGTTTAAAATATCCAAACCCGCGTAACGCTTGCGATTTCATAAATTTTAGAACGGCACCCCTATACAGGAATAGAAAAGAGAGACGTAAGTCCTACGTCAAAACGTCAGTTTCGAAGCACGGCTTGCTGTCACACGTAGGCAAAAGTGCCTGTGATGTCAAACTCGCAGTTCCATTTTAAACCAAACGAGTAAATGAGATGATTAGTTTCACACTACCAGGCCTGTGTTCTATACCATTAGGATATGAAGCGTCAGGCTGCAAGGTTTGTTTACCAATATTCCGGAGAAAAAGTGCACGTGTTAATGTATGTAAACAAAACGTTTAGCCCATACCGTTTACATTAATATATAACTCTTTACTCCTAGGAATAAATGCAATCAACAACTGTCATTGTGTGCGTAATACACTATTGAGTATTCCTTACTCTTTCACTCCACTGCTAAATCTCATTTGATACCCCGCTACTCCACCCGTCTTCCCAACCAAGTGAAGAACACAGACCACCTGAGATATTAGAGTCGCCTTGGAATGAGTACCGATTGAGTCTCAATACCACCACACTACCTGTACTACCTTACACTACGGAATTAATTTGCAGCGGTTGGACTGATAGCAAAATAAAAATAGAAAGCTTGGCAGCCGTATATTATCGTTTCAGTTGTAAACCGAATTTATCGACTAGCGACAATTGATTTTACTGTCGATTCATACGCTGTACCTAATGTCGGAAGTAGCGCGTTGTATAGCGCATCAGATGCGCCATACAGCGCACTACTTCCGACATTAGGTATAACGTACAGAACGAGAGTAAAATCGATTGTCGCTAGTCGATAAATTCGGTTTTCAATTGATAGGGTATTGTGGAAAGGTTGCCCGACTGGAAGAGCATTGTCAAAATTTTCGATTACTTTCATGCTTGGTCGTACTTTCTATAGAAAACGTTATAGATAGATAGAGATTGATAGAGTCGAATTACACAAAAAAAATCAGTGGGGTTGTGTATAACACACGACCGGTTGACGTAGACTACCGGCTGTTCATTCACGACAGGAGCGTCCGGCGCTTGTGCACTGCTTTAGGTCGGAGCTATTTTGCTGGTGTAGAAAAATAAAAAATCAGTTTTTTCATTACAACTTTTTAATTTCAATAGTTAGGTTAAAATAATCTTCAGACGAAGTGTAGAAAAAAATATGATGCATGGTTTTACTGAATTAATTGTTTGGGTATATTTTATAGTTCAAAAGTTAACAAAAAACAAAAAACATGTCCGATTTTAAGCAGTCCCCGCTCGTGTGCCCCAGAAGTACCCGGGCTCATTTATATAGAAATTTGTTCCTTAATGCCCATTAAAACAATAATTTGATAATTTTCTGGCCAATTCTCGCCTAAACAATCATAAGGTCGAAAAGGAAAAACGCATGTTTTTAGTTATAATTACTCGTAACTTTTGAATTAAAAGCTGTACTTCATTCTGCAAAAATGTGCGCTATAACGATTTCTATATTTTGTTTGAAGATTACTTTTCCTCAAAATGAGAAACAAAAAAGTTATAATGAAAAAAAAACTGATTTTTTAGAGACACCCTGATTTAAAGCAGAAAAATAGCTCTATCGTGGTCAAATGACGAGCTAGAAAAATGGCGTCTTGAGCAAAGCTGCTTGAAATTATATTCCCTACAAACTTGCTTTTCTCATCACCCTTCTATTGTGTTTCGTTCAAAAATTAACAACAACGCCGCCCTAGCGGTAAAGTTTGGAAATTATCACCACAAGATGGACAACTTGTTTAAGTACAACTTTGTAGAAGACACCATGATTCGGAAACGTAAGCCTTAGGAGTTATTAATTTCGCCGTGAAAAAAGGCTTTTCCGATCACTGTGCAACGTAGGTACTGTCTCCGAGGATCTGTACATGGTCGTTTCGGAGAGTTTTCTGTTTGTTAGATTTTACCGCGCTTCCGAAATTTGCGCATACGGTTGATATCAAATCGATTAGACATCGTACTTATTCTCACTTTTAGTTTCTCAAAACTTATTTCTACCTAGAATTAAAACTCTAATCCAACGCGAATCGTTAACACAACAGAATAACTATTCATAACAGTACTAATTGGAATGTGCAAAGAATTTTACTACGGAATATTATGATCGAAAATTAAAACGTTGTCCGTAACAGGGTGTTTCTTAATACTTGCAGGAACGCATCATTCCTTACAATTTTCCAACACCGATTGATGAATATGTACGCGAAATATATTCATCTTTTATTTGTAAAATTTTACTTGAGTAAATAAAATGACAATCGTAAAAACATCTAGATTAGCGCAAAAATCCCAGCTCAAAATTAAATCAATCAAGAAACTATCGAATTATTAACGACCGATGTTTAAATTTTTCATGACGGCAGCCATTTGTAAATTGTGCACAATGCTCAAGGTATGCAACGAAGAGAAAACTAAAATTGTTAAAGCCACCGCTGTCTGCCATTTGGTAAGTTGTTAGATAAATTCAAATAAAACAAACTCTCAAAATTGGATTGATCGCCCTGAAAAGGATGGATTTGAAATATTCCGCATAATAATTGAAACCTTCTCGGTCTTTTCACGAAGCAGGTTATTTCTGCCATGCACGTTGTGCTATAGATAAAGATGGCTACCAAGCATATCACACACACTCAGGCACCTTATTTCGCTCCTCGTGGTGGCGCCCACCAGCTGGCAACAAATCATCACCGGCTTGGGCAACCGACTGCCTAGCACACCACTCCAATTTAGTGGCTGCCTAGCAACGGTTGCTTAACCAAAGGCTTGCTACAACAGCCTGCAGAGCAATCAGCCTGTCCACTGGTTGGTCGCCACTGCATCTTCTATGGTACGTGCCACCACCACCTGCCAAATCCACATTGGCACTTTGCCGCTCCGCACTAGAGGCTCGTGCCATCGAGGTTGCCTCCAGCGTTTATGCCATCGCCAGCTGCTGAGCTTCGATGGTTCGTTGGTCTGCCCTGCTCCAGTACTGCGACACTAATGAGTAAAATTGCGTTGGTGTACCCCTTTAATGTCGTTCACTGCAGCATATGAGACCTCCCTTGCTTACATTTGAAATCTGTGATAGGAACGTACTGTGCATTTAGTAAAATTAGGCTCCAAAACAAAATTATAAGACATCAACATTAATTTGCCCTATTTTCAATATTTTAAAATTTTTGACCGATAACTTTTGATAATTGAATTGATACGCGGGAAAATTTCCAACCAATAGATGTAAACATATTGAAAATCTATCAATCAATTTTCAAGTTATAAGCGTTTAATTTGTAGCGATATTTCGTCCGTTCGCTTATTTTTAGATTTTCAATTGTCACCCTGCCCTTGCCATAATACGTTTAATTTTTTCATGACAGCAGCCATTTGTCAATTGTGCACAATGCTCAAGGTATGCAACGAAGAGAAAATTAAAATTGTTTTAGCCACCGCTGTCTGCTAATTGGTTTCATTTGCTCGTGACGGCAGCCATTTGTAAATTGTGCACAATGCTCAAGGTATGTGACGAGAAGAAAACTACAATTGATTTAGCCACCACTCTCTGCCAATTGGTAAGATAAATTATAAACAAACTCTCTCAATATTGGATTGGTCGTCCTGAAAAGGACGGATTTGGAATTCGCAAAAGAATTGAATCTTTCTCGGTCTTTTCACAAAGCTGTCGTGCACGTTGCGCTATAGATAAAGATGGCTACCGAAAGTATAACACACACACAAACACACACTCAGACACCTTATTTCGTTCCTCGTGGTGGCGCCCAACCCCTGACAACAAATCATCACCGGCTTGGGCAACTGCCTTGCACATCACTGCATTTTAGTGGCTGCCTTGCAACGGTTGCCTAGCCAAGGGCTTGCTAGCAACAGCCTTCTATGGTACGTGCCACCACCAGCTGCCAAATCCACATTAGCGCTTTGCCGCTCCGCACTAGAGGCTTCATGCCATCGAGCTTGCCTCCAGAGCTTATGCCATCGCCAGCTGATGATCCTCGATGGTTCGTTGGTTTGTCCAGCTCCAGTACTGCGACACTAATGAATATATTTGTGAAGGTGTACCCCTTTTATATCGTTCACTGCTGCATATGAGACCTCCCTTGCTTACATTTGAAATCTGTGATAGTAAAGTACAGTGCATTTAGTAAATTTACTCTGAAAAATCGGCATTATAAGACATTACCTTACATTTTCTCTATTTTAAATAGTTTGAAATTGTTAACATATAATGTTTGATACGCGGGAAAATTTCCAACCGATTGATGTTAACATGTTGAAAATCTATTGAGCATTTATTAAGTTATTATCGTTTAATTTGTAACGATATTTCGTGACGGTCGCTTATTTTTAGATTTTCAATTGACACCCTACCCTGGCCGTAAGACGTAGTCTACGTCAAAATCAGGGGTGACATTACGTAGCTCGAAACGAACGACTTTTTGTACGAGTTTCTGTTAGTAAGATATAAAAAGCTAACTGTTGTTATTGTTAATAGGTTAATTGTGTCAGAGAAAAAAAAACGAGCCAATTTTGTTAGCTAGTGACGTTTGTTAGTATAACTAGAAAAAGGTAAAATTTGTAAAAAGAATGAAAATGGTATACATAATGAAAATTGTACATATTAAAAATGACATCACAAGGGTACTCAAGGTCATGAAAGCGGGCTTTTTATTTTTCTTCTGCAGAACGTGGCGGAGCGAGTGGTGATTGGATCGTGGACAAGACAGTGGTAGCCAGTTTCCAGTACAGTCCAGAATACTCCCACGGAACGTTAAGGACGCACAGATTCCAAAAAGTGTGCTTCCCTCGTGCCACTATTTCTGAGGGCACGTTTTCGGCCATTATTCTCCGGCCATCATCGCATGCCATTGTTCTTCGGCCATCACCATCGATGACCATCGTGCTTGCCACCACGCTATCGCGGACGACAGACATTGCTCATTGCCACCACGTTGTCACGGACGACAGTCACGACGGTTCCAGCTATATATGTAGAAGCTCTGCTACAGTTTTATTGACCGAAGCCGCCAGCGAGAGAATCAGCTGTTTCAGTGAACGATGTGATAGCCCAGGATGTCGCGTGGAACTGGATAGCTCCGACGACCGTCCTGATTGCAAGTACCGGCAGGTTATGAATCCAGCACCGAGTCATTCGATCCTGCCACCATCAAGTTGCCGCCGGCCACTCGTCACGTAAAAGTGTAACCGCAAGTACCCTACCCCAAGAAATGTTTGTGACGTCACGAATTAAGCCACTGCTTGCTAATATATTTGCATGTTAAGATAGAAGTCAACTTATTCTGTAAAACAAGTCCTTGATTATGCGTTTCCAGCGCCTTAGTTTTTCTTCTGCGTTTTCGGGCTCGTAAAGGAGTCATCTGGCCTCGCGCAGTGTGGTTGAGAGGCAGAACGTTTGGTTTGAGAGCTTTTGAGGTCTGTCGACCATTCCATTTTGCAGCATTACTCGGCACGTGGCACATGTGCACAACACTCCAGCTTTAGGTAAATGACTCTGGGAGTGTGTAGTGTTGAGATGAATAAGATAAACGACCCTGTTATTGTCCACTTTTCCTAGCTTCGGAGTAGCTAGCGGTTAACAAGCATGCGCATTTTTTTTCCGATCATTTTCTTCAGCGCTAAAACGTACATAAACTCTCAACACTGTCTGCGTGGAGTCCAGTGCATGTATGGGAGGGCCAAATTTAATAGACCAGTGGGCCTGTTCATAAAACTCCCCCTTCGTAGACTTTTCTCCATAATTTTTTTTTTTGAAATTTTGTACAGAGCGTAGACTTTGGTCAGACCACCCCCTCTCCCCAGAAAAGTCTAAGTGGTTTATGAATAACCCCAGTACACGATTCACTGCTAAAGTCAATTTCCCAAACCCGCTCCTTCGTTTTACCGTTCGCTCTCGAAAACAATCAACCACAAGTCAGTTGATACGATCACAAATTCGTTTACTATCAGGTTACGAGATAGACGTACACTAGCAAACCTTTAGTTTGTCATTGATCTTTAGATTGGCAATGTCATAGTTGCTGTTCACAGCGAATCATTATTTGGCGTTGAGTACTTTTGGACAGCTCCGAAACATATTTTTCATTGTAGGGAAGATGTACCTATATTAATCTCATCACTTTGCAATTCATCCTACTTGAAATAAAACGATATACACGTGACAGGATTAGTTAGTAATGTGTGTTGTAGTTATTTAACGTAAGCAAACATTATTAGAAAACGAAACCGATCCTTCAACTGCCCAATTGTTTGATTCATCGTAGGATGAATATAGGAACAATGAGATTAATATGGGGGCAGTTTCCCTATATGATATTTCCAGATGATGGACAATATAAAGGCATAGATTTTGAGGTTCATAAGGTTCATAACAGAACATGATAGTTCAGATGATGGACAATATAATCATAAGCATAAATGTTGAGGTTCATAAGTTCATAACAGGAAGAAACGGGAAATAAATAGTGATTTCTTTTTTGTAGGGTATCTAGCTGGAGCTGCGTGACAGCTTGGTTGTCAGGACTAGACGCTTTCCCAACGTTACCTCTACTACGACCAATACCTAAGAAGCACTAGCCTATGTTGACCGCTTGAGCACTAGTTGAAGTATTTGGTATTGGACCGTTGTATTTTAAAAATTTAAGTCACAATTTTCCCGTGATTATGTTTTGTTATGCAGTCGTAAAATGGAAGTTCCAATTAATATATAAAATTAAGCCCCCAGAGCTGAAATTTTCTCCAGGTCGTATGCAGTAGTAACTAGATTTCAAAAAGTATGTAAATTACCAAACAATAATTCTCAGGGATGACATTCAGGCCTTTGATGTAGTCTATGTTGGCAACTAGTAGTACTGAAGTCAACCCCAAGAAGCATTGCAACAAGAGTATGCATAATAGTTATTATTCATACTGAGAATGATATGTCTAGACAACCCTCAATTTTAATTGCAAACATAGGTTGGCTACTTACAGCACTGCGGTATCTTCTAATAATTCTTCTAAAAGTTTGAGTTAGTACGTAATGAGCTTCCATTTTCAAGTGTGTTATAAGGGTCAGTCAGTCAGGTTGTCTTATGCCAAATGCGTTCATTTTACCGCCATTGCTAAATTGAATTTACCTTAGTTTTTCGATTATCCATGCTGTACAGTTCTATTTACCATCTTCTTTCCCATTACATACGGCTTACGGTTTTCATAATACTTCCTGATTTGTAGAGTTTGAGTTGGCAGCATTCACTGCCGTGAAACGCATATCAGTCCCATATGACTTTTCGACGGTTTTGAGTTAAGATTATTAATAGTTCTAATTATCGTTGTTCTTTACGTTGTTATGAAAAACTTGGGTAGTTTGTTCTGACGAAACATGAAAACAACATTGGGCCAGTTCATCCCATCTTAAAAATAAAAGCATATCAGTCCCACCATACAACACAAGCCCTAATAACGATTTTTTCTTAACGATCTACTCGAGGTATCCTCCAAACCAGACATGGTATAGTTTATGCATTTGGGTTATCAAACGGCAATCAACTGTCCGGAAATAGATGATGTATGAATGACGCTTTCGAAAATGCTCTTAGAAGAGAACTGGTACACGATACTGACTTCGTATGAAGCATTTCTGGATGGCCGCGTCCTAGGTCCCGAAAGGATTTATTCATGTCGATTCTGTTATCTTTGGAACCCAGTGTGGCACACTCCTTACTAGAGCCACAATCTTCCATTATTACTTTGTATGCAAGACGCCTTTGGTACCTTCTGAATTTCTTTTTTTGTCCTCTTCCTCGACGTTTTCCGTGTATCCTCATCATTTCCGCCAGCATAAAAAAAGCTGCCATTCGAATCAGGCTCTATCATTCGCCACCGGAGGTTCGGTGATGTTTTCCGTCGATTTGCTTTCCTTTTCCACTTGTCCATTACTGGTCAAAACTGACGAGGAGTTGTAAAAACACCGGAAGTTTTTCAATGTTTCCACTGCACGACATGAAAATCATTCAATGTTTTTCGATGCCAGATCGGTTCCGGGAAGATTTTCAGCGGAACTAACATCGGAGGCGAAAAAACCTTGATCATGTGTAACGAGGGCACATTGAAGACAATTCGGAAGAACTTTTATGCGAACTAAAAATAACATACTTCGAGCAAAACAAGCAACTTTAACAGCTAATCAAAAGGGAAAAAAAACATAAGGTGGAATTACATTGGGCTACATGTAAAGCTCCGCACACGATAGCACAAGCGGAACGGTAGAGACACATCCCTAGTGGGACTTTTCGCCGGCCCGGTGTTCTAGATGTACTTCCCAGTTGTTAATTGTGAGCATATGAAACATATGTCAGCGGCAATTATAGGTAACAATACCAAATCGCGCGTGTTTAAAGAATCACTGAGCAACAGCAAACGATAACTCTTATGCTACCATTTAAAATGCTAGAATTGCCATTAAGTTGTATCAATCTAATTCTACCTAATAAAAGACTGGGAGTAATATGCGATTATCTTACAATCGGACATGCAAAATAATCGCATATCAGTCCCACTGCTATTTTTTCGCAGGAAATTTAAAAAATGTGTAGTTTCTTGAGACAAAAGTATTGAACACACCCCAATTCATATTACAGGGTGGAAAAAAAATATATACATCATGCGAAACATAGCGTATTACAAAATAACATCATCACAACTTTCATTGCTGTTTTCTCCATTCGATAATTTTCCATATGGGACTGATATGCGTTTCACGGCAGTTCAGCTCATGAAACTCGGAATGAACACTTGTTGCCTCACGGTTATACCTAAACCGCGTGCGACGCTGGCTGATCAGCTGCTTGAATTCCACAACCGCTCGCGTCCATGCAACCTTGTTGTGTACCTAACAATTTTTAAATATAATGCAATAAATTATATAAGTAGATATTATGTAACGACTAAAACATATCCTAATATTGCTGATTGCAGACTCCGACAAAAACAGAAAAAGTGTGATAAAAGTGCACGTTTACGACAAATCGTTTCCTGTCTTCAGTGAGCTTATACCTTTCAGGATAAAGGATAAGTGCACAACAAAAGACAACAAAACGATTTGACGTAAACTTGCACTTTTATCACACTTTAAAATGCGCAAAAAGCACTTCTAGAGTCCAATCACAACTGCAACCGGCAATATATAGTAAAATGTGCATATTTCATTATGCCCTTTTCAAAAGTTAGGCGAATTAAAGCATTTTGATGACGGGAAATAGCATTTTTGGGCACAATAAACTCTACGCAATGTTTCAATTAAAATAAAGAATACAAGAATAGTTCGGTTGGCGAACCAATTGTATGGAACCGCCTATTATATAGGTGTCTATGTGACGTGTTTAGCCTTATATTAAAAAAAACTATACCCAGTACTCCAGGGTACATTAAATTTATGTTGCATAGAAAATGTTTTATGGAATTATGGAATCATATGAAAATATTATTCAATACAAAGAAACGGAGAGGCACATTGAATTTTAAGTTATTCTATTCTTCATATGCTATATTATAGCAGATCATCAGTGGATTTTATGTGTTTTGTAAAGAGGTTTTGAATTTTGTCTTCTTTTTTTATTTATCGCTACTATTTATTATGTCCTATCATCCTTTTATCCTTTTCCCACATGAGACTGCAACTGAATCGCCAGCAGACATTCGTACTCATTAGATATTTGTTGTTTTGTTGTTGTTTTATTACATGTTCACATGTTTAACATATGAAGTCACTAATCTTTACAAACTTGACAGCTAGTGTCCCGCATTTTAATATTAATCACTAAAAAGAATACGTCTGATAATATTTTGTTAATAAGTTTTAAAATCAACTAGCGCATAATATCATAGAACCAGCAGAAAGAATTTACAGCGTTCTTTATGAAATCATCATTTAAGAAATGTCGATATTCAAGGAGTACAGTATCGACGACATTATACTGCTCAATCTACCCCTTTTACCGCATCAAATTACACACACTCGATATATACTTATTTCCTCATATATTCTATATAAATGATACATATTGCATGAGCTAATTATATTTTATTGATTTTACACATTCAATTACTGGGATGGGAGGGTGCATCAGGGCATCATTGAAGTTGCAATTGGACAATGGAGTGGACGGCCACCCGGAGTCTAGGAGGGGATGTGTCTATCAGTTATGATTGATACATTCCACTCCAACACTTGTTATGAACTTGAGGCGCCTTTCTCAAACAAACCCTCTAGTGGAAAGCTCAACTGAATTGCGTATTTTGTTATTCGTTTTAGCGGATCATATTGCTGGAAGGAGATTCTCTTATTTCCGCAGGCTTCGCGTAAGTGTCTCTGCTTACGGGTCTGCCCATCCCTTTTTGGCCCTTCAGACAGCAATATGTTGAATTTAGAATGGTAACAAAGCATGACCTTTCTGTTAAGTGAAACCGCATGCAGAGCAAGGCCCACGCTAGGATGATGGCTTCTTACATACATACATACATTATGGAATCATATGCAAATATTATGATATTTTGCATCTGTTGTTATCACGACGAATCTGTAAAGCTTGTGCTTCATTTATAAACCTTGCAAAAGTCGCAGTAGCCTCGCAAAATAAACAGGTTTTATGTGCATTACTTATCATCGTTTTTATAACTTAAAAAATGAACAATTATTGTAATATCTAACCATTCCATATCATACCTTAACACTTTTTATTGAATGCAATCTTCATCAACCATCATAATAAAAAAAAATACAAATATATATATAATCAATCTTCATCAAGCGTACCTTTATCATTTCCAAATGAGTGCAACGAAATTCTCGTCCAGGCCACCTGTGGAACAAACAAGACAAAATAATATTTTATCGACAGTCGGAGCATGGTGCTAGAGCATGTATTTTGTTGCAAAATCTTGTTGCATGTAACTTGTTGCAAAAAAATAGATACAGTACGGGACGGGTTTTAAGCAGTTTATTCAGCACCTGGGATATTTGATGAAGGTATATGTAATCTATAGTTAAAACTGCCAATATTTAAACGTTAATCCCTCTGCTTATTTTTGATTTATCGTAACATACGTTCAAAAACGAGCATTAGACTTAGAAAATGTCATAGTCATGGAACAAAGTTCCCAATTGCAGGGACTTTTTGAAAGCATGCAGAATGATTTCCGATCTAGAAAATGTTTTCTTCAGCTCCGCAATCTGTACATAAACTAACAATATTGTATGAGTGCGATTCCGTGCATGTGTGCGAAGGCGAACTGAAATAGGCCAGTTCACGATTTGCTGCAAGCGTCAATTTCCTCAACCCGCTCCTTCGTTTTACCAATCAGCTCTCGAAAACAATCAACCAAAACATGTCGATTGCTACGATCACAAACTCGTCTACTAACATGTTATGAGACAGACGTACACGACAAAACTTTTAGTTTGTCATGGATTTTTAGATTGGCAATGTGTATTTCTTATTTCATTTACTCTCACGCAAATGTTAGCTAAAGCGGCTGTGACGACAAACGGGATGCTTCGTTTAAAAACAAACAAATGTAAGAGACAGCAGGCTTCACGTTACAATACCGGTGCGCTATATCCATGGTTAACAAAGAAGAGAGGAAACATGGGCTCTCTAAAAAGCAACAGTGCTGCCATAGCTGACGCTCAACAGCGAAGCATTATTTATCGTTGAGTACTATTGGACAGCTCCGAAAAAAATAATTGGGTGGCATTGCGCATCTCGGTTCGAGTAACTCGATTCGAGAAAATTCAAACTCGAATCGAGTTACGTTTGGCATTATGTATATTTTTCGACTTCATATTTTTAACGTACCAGATTTCGAGTAAAATATGTACTAGGTCATCTCGAAGTGAAGTGTCAAATTTACTTGTTTACAAACAAAATAAAAATTGCTTCGCTATACTGACGGAGAAAGTGGAGGAAGTAGTTTTCTGGTGATTTATTATTCAAATTGATTAAAAAGAAAACGCCGAAATGTTCTTTGACGATAGCGATAGTGACGAAGAAAATACTCTTATTCCGCAGAGACGCACGCTAAGGGATAACAGTGACCCTTTATCCCTGAGTGAAAATGAGTGAGTTGATCTCAATGATGTTTTTGATGTGAGTAGTAATTATTGGTTTACTATTTAAGGTTCCGGCAGTACTTCAGGCTAAGCCGGCAAGCGTTTAAATTTCTACTTGATACAACGTTGTTCCCACCAACTTCCAGAAGCACTGCTATTCCTGCAGCCTTGAAACTGGCGGCCACTTTGAATCTCCTAGCCAGTGGGTCGTACCAAGTGAATGTAGGGGGTAGCTTTTTACTTGGAATGGCCCAACCAACAGTATCATTGGTCTTCAATGAAGTGATACCTTTGTTGGAAAGGACACTATGTGAAAAGTGGATAAAATTAGATCCAACATCGTTCAGAGAGGCAAAAAAACATTTCTTTGCCAAATTTAAAATACCAGGTGTAGTGGGATGTATTGATGGTACACATATACCCATCTTGAGACCAACGCGAGATGAACACATGTATTTTAACCGGAAAGGATTTCACAGCATCAACGCTATGATAGTAAGTAGTAATATACAGCATTTACTCTCACATTTATGTTAATTCACTTTTATTGCTTTTCAATTAGATAACCGATCATAATTATCGCATCCTGGCGATAAACCCCTGCTACGGTGGTGCTGCTCATGATTCGTTTGTGTGGAGCATGAGTGATGAACGAGATTTTTTCGAGGAAAACTTCCAGAATGGAGAATCGAGATTGTTAGGTATTTTTTTTTTCAACTGATTTACTATAATGTAAGTTTTATTTACAATATTTGATTTTCAGGTGACAGTGGATATGGGTTAGCACCATGGTTGTTAACGCCATATCGAGTTGCCAATGATGGCTCAGGAGAAGAAACATTCAATACCATACATTCTTCAGCCAGGTGTTCTGTTGAAAGGAGTATTGGTGTTTTGAAAGCACGTTGGCGATGTCTTTCGTCCGATCGCAAACTTCGTTACAGCCCCGACAAGACAGCATCAATTATCAACGTATGCTGTGCTTTACAAAACATATGCATAGCTTATAATATACATTACGATTTCAACAATCTAACACTACCAGAAGATCCACTATCTGTAAGAGGTGAAGTAAGTAATGATCATGGCTTAGAGAGAAGAGCACAAAGAATTAGAGATTCCATCAGAGATTCATTGCTTACTTGATAAGAACTGCTATAGAAAATATAAATATAAACACTATCTTCACGCATTTGATATGAAAACCGGCCGAAAAAACTCTTAAAATATTAATCCAAAACTTATGCCCCACACAGGAAGTACATAAAGGGTAAAGGGTAGGGCTCTTGAATGGATCAAGGGGTTAAAGTAATGGTCTTTTGAAAATTGACTTTTGATCCTAGACCCGGAGGACCGAGAGTCATACAGTCAAGATTCTTATAGCACGGATTCGATAACACTGGATTCCTATAGCGGGGGTTCCAAAGAATCCTATAGCGCGGTCGATCCGGCATTAACGAATACACGTAACATATGAGATTTGACCAATTGGGGAACAACTCAGATTATGGGGCCAGTTTAGAAGATAGCGCCCTGGTGTCTTCAGGAAAATTGTTCAGTACAACGTGGAACAAAGTTTCGGTTCCGGCAGGCCACTAGATGGCCCTCCGGAAAATCCGGAATAACCGCTAAAGAGGACAATTTTCAAAACTGGTCCTAGAACCTCCCGGTCTTTACTAAATCATTCCTGAAAGGGTCAACTAAATTGAAAATGGTCCGTTGACCTTTGTAAGGTCCAAGGTGGCAACTTGGTGGCCCTCCGGAAGATCCGGAATGACCGTAAAAGAGGACCATATTCAAAATTGATCCTAGAGCTTCCCGATTTTTTCTTAATCATTTCCAGAGAGGTCAACTAAATTGAAAATGGTCCGTTGACCTTTGTATGGTCTAAGGTGGCAACTGGGTGGCCCTCCGGAAGATCCGGAATGACCGTAGAAGAGGACAATATTCAAAATTGATCCTAGAGCTTTCCGATTTTTACTTAATCATTTCCTGAGAGGTCAACTAAATTGAAAATGGTCCGTCAACCTCTGTGAGGTCCAAGGTGGCAACTGGGTGGCCCTCCGGAAGATCCGGAATGACCGTAAAAGAGGACCATATTCAAAATTGATCCTAGAGCTTCCCGATTTTTCTTAATCATTTCCGAGAGGTCAACTAAATTGAAAATGGTCCGTGACCTGTAAGGCAAGGTGGAACTTGGTGGCCCTCCGGAAGATCCGGAATGACCGTAAAAGAGGACCATATTCAAAATTGATCCTAGAGCTTCCCGATTTTTTCTTAATCATTTCCAGAGAGGTCAACTAAATTGAAAATGGTCCAAGATGGCCCTCCGGAAGATCCATAATGAACGTTAAAGAGGACAATTTTCAAAATTGGTCCTAGAGCTTCCCGATTTTTTATAAATCATTCCTGGGAGGTCAACTAGATTGAAACTGGTCCGTGGACCGGTGTATGGTCAAAGGTGGGGACTGGTTGGCTTTCCGGAAAATCCGGAATGACCGTAAAAGAGGAAAATTTTCAAAGCTGGTCCTACGCTTCCCAGTTTTTCCTAAATAATTCATTAAAGTGGTCCGTTGATCAGTGTATGGTCCAAGATAGCCACTGGGTGGCCCTCCAGAAGATCCGGAATAACAGTTGAAGAGGACAATTTTCAAAATTGGGCCTGGAGCTTTCCGATTTTTTCTTAATCTTTCCTGGGCGTCAACTAGATTGAAAATGGTCTGTAGGTCAATCCAGAAAATCCAGAATGACTGTTAAAGACGACAATTTTCAAAACGGTCCTAGAGTTCTCAGAAGTTCTCGTAAATCCTCGGAAGTTTCCGGAAGTTCTCGGTAGTTCTCGGAACTTCTAAAAACGGAATTTTTTTGAAGTTTTTGAAACTTCTGGAAGTTTCCGCATGTTCTCGGAATTTTTGAAATATCTCGAAATGATGTTGTTTTGAGAAGGAAATAATTTCTCATCACCACGAGGCTCTAGGAGTAGACAGCAATTTTTGCTAGAACAAAGTTGTTAAGAGAAAGTATTGATAGTTCCGTTAGCTCACGGCAGCTCATGGTGAAAATTGAATAGAAGTAGTTTGAAATTGAGCGGAGGGCATTGTGAGGTAGTATTTCGAAACAAGAACACAAATTTTTACCAAGCATCCCCATGCGGAGTAGGTCAAGGCATGATCGAATGCACCACCTTGACTGGTAAAAATTTGTGCACTTGATCGTGCTCATATACTACCGATAGCTTTTTTAATAGTTCTACCGAACTGTCTATTTGTACTCCCACATCCCCTACATGGGAGAAAAACTATCTCCCGCTCCTTTTGGGTTTTATTTTTGGCATACGACTTCTGCTTTACCTAACATCCACTCGTCGTCTATGACTTATAGACCTCAGAGGGGAAAGGCGGAAAGCGTTGTATGTACTGATCCCCACAAGATAAGTTCAAATAAGTTCCGAGAAGTTCTGAGAAGTTTAGAGAACTTCCGAGAATTTCCGAATACTTCCAAGAAAATCTGAGAATTTCCAAGAACATCATAGAAGTTCCGAGAATTTCTGAGAACTTTCGAAAATTTCCGAGAACTTCCAACAAATTCCGAGAACTTTTACTAAGTTCCAACAACTTCCAAGAATGTCTGAGATCTTCAGAGAACTTCCGATACGTTCAGATAAATTCCGAAATCTTCCTGAAAGTTCCTAGAGATTCCGAGAACTTCCAGAAAGTCCCGAGAATTTTCGAAAACTAAAACTGAGAACTTCTGAGAACATCCAAGCCAGAGATGTTCCTAGAAGTTTCGGGATGTTCCAAGAACTACCGAGAAGTTCCAAGAACTTTTGAGAAGTATTTAGATCTTCTAAAAGCTTCACAGAACTTCCAAGAAGTTCCGAGAAAATTCGTCCGAAAGCTTCCGAGAACTTCCCTCGGAACTTCCAAGTTCTAAGATGTCCCGAGGACTTCAGAGAACTTCGGATAAGTTCCGAAAACCTCCACGAAGTTCCTATAATTTCCAAGAACTTCCGAGAACTTCCCAAAAGTTCCAGGAAATTCTGATAAGTTCCAAGCAAATACGATAATTTCAGAGAGCTTCCGAGAACTTATGAGAACTTTCGAGAAGTTCCAAGACTTCCAAGCACGTCTGAGAACTTGAGAGAATTTCAGAAAAGTTCCTAGAAGATCCGAGATCTTCCAAGATGTTCCGAGAAAATCCGAGAAGTAACGAGAAGTTCAAAGAAGTTCCGAAATTATCCGAGGAATTTCGGTATGTTCCGAGAACTTTTGTGAAGTTCCAAGAACTACCGAGAATTTTTGAGAAATTCCCCAGAACTTCCGAGAAGTTCAAAGAAGTTTCGAAATCTTCTTAAAAGTTTTGACAACTTCCTAGAAGTTCCAATAAATTCTGAGAAATTCCGAGAGCTTCAAGCTTCCTAGAAGTACCGAGAGATTCCGAGAAGCTCCAAGAACATTTAAAAAGTTCCAGGAATATCCAAAAAGAACCAAACAATTTTGAGAACTTGAAGTTACAAGAATTACCGAAAACTTCCCAGAATTTCTGAGAAATTCCAAGAACTTCCGAGAAATATGAGAAGTTCTGAGAACTTCCGAGAAGTTCCGAGAAATTGCGAGGAGTTTCTCTAAAATTTTAGAAAGTTCTTGTAACTTCTAGGAAGATTTCGGAACTTCTTTGAATTTTCGGAAGTTCTCGGAAAATCTGAGAATTTCTTGGAAGTTCTCAAAGGTTCTCGGAACTTCTTGGAAATTCTCTGAAGATCTTCAAACTTGGAAATTTTCAGAAGTTTAAGGAAGTTCTTGGAAGCTCTCGGAACTTCTAGGAAGAATGTGAAATTTCTCTGAATTTCTAGGAAGCTTTCTGAAGTTATCGGTAGTTCTCAGAAGTTCTCGCAATCTTCTCAGAAATTCTAGGATGTTTTCGGAAGTTCTCGGAAGAGCTCGGAACTTTTCTGAACATTTCGGAACTTCGCGGAAGTTCTCGGAACGTTTCGGAAGTTCTAGAAACTTCTCAGAAGTTCTCGAAAGTTTGAGGATCTTCTAGGACGATTTTGGAACTTCTAGGAAAATTTCGGAAAGTTCTCGGAAGCTCTCAGAACTTCTATGAACTCCTCTGTAGATTTTGGAACATCTCTGAACTTCTCGGAAGATCTCAAAACTTCTTGGTACTTCTCGGATTTTCTCGAAAGTTCTTGGAAGATCTTTAAACTTCTAGGAAGTTCTCGGAAGTTCTCTGAAATTTTCGATAGTTATCGATTGTTCTCGATAGAATCTAGATCTAGTTGACCACCCTTGAATGATTAAGAAAAAAAATTAGGAAGCTTTGGAACGAGTTTTGGAAATTGTCCTCTTTTACGGTCGTTCCGGATCTTCCGGAGGGCCACCCAGTGGCCACCTTGGACCATACACTGGTCAACGGACCACCTCCAATCTAATTTACCACCTACACGGAGAAAAAAACAGTCCCGTTTGAAACAACAAACTTGTTGGTTGACATACAAACAAAAAAACTGGTAGTTGTAAAAGTCCGTTTTGTTGTTTTAAACCAACGATTTCGTTTTGAAACAAACAGGTACGTTGGTTGTTTCTATCTAAATATATAACCACAATACAACACAAATTGTGGTTGTTCTAAGCTAATATTTTTGTTGTTTACACCTTTATTATTACCAAAACGCAGGTTGCCCTTACCCAGGGAAACAAATAAAAATTTTAGTTTGATTCAACCAGAGCGGCGGTTAAATCAAAATGACATTTTGTTAGGAGAAAAAAACAACTAAAAAGTTTGAAACAGAATTTTTGTTAGGTTATTTCATAATCCATCATCCGGTCCCACAGCATGTTCTGACGCTGTCAGTCAACAATAGGCAAAAATTGAATATTTAAATTTAAAAAAAAACCTGAAAATAGTAGAAAAGCTCGCATTAACATTCGTAGATTTCTCTTAGACGGAGAGAAGTCTATTGTAAATGAGCACTTTTCTAATGTTTCTAATTTGAATTTAATTCAAATAAACAGTCTTGAAATTACAGTAGCAATGTAGGTGAATGTAAACGGAAATGTTTGTTGTTTCAACCGTTTTCATTTGTTTGTTTCAAACAGCAATGCAGTTTGAATCACACTTAAATTTGTTTGAAACAAATCATAAGCGTTGGTAGAATCAACCAACAAATCTGTTTGTTCCCGTAGCTGTCATAATGAAACAACCAACATAATGGTAAATTCAAACAAATGTCAGTTAAACTTAACTGCTTATTTCCCGAAATAATGACTCAAAATTTTACATTGTTTTAACCGCCGTAGGTAGTCAAATCAAACTAATATGATGTTTGTGCCCAATTCAACGTGAAACTCCGGTTAAATGAAACTTGAATATGTTTGTGTTTACCAATCTTTTTTCTCAGTGTAGGAATGATTTAAAAAAAACCGGAAAGCTCTAAGACCAGTTTTAAAAAATTTCCTCTTTCACGGTCATGCCGGACTATACACCGGTCAATGGACCACTTCCAATTAAGTTTACCGTCCAGGAATGATTCAGAAAAAAAACAAGAAGCTCTAGGCAAAGGGAAGTCGAGAAATTTTCCAACCCGAAAAACCGGACTGGAAGCTAAATGCTAAATATTTCCAAGAATTCTGTAGAATTGTTCATAGGATTCTGCAGAATCTTTCCAAGAATTTTAAATTTTATGCTACAATATTTTCTGGAATTTTTTATTATCTCTTTAGGCATCTTCTGGCCCTCTTGGGATCCTATGAGATGGTTTCGTTTCGGTTTGGGTACAGTACAAGCACAGACAAACAGACATAACACATTGAACGTTTCTCACTGTAAAACATCGTCGCGAAAACACTACCGCCATCTGTTGAGTACACTGTGATGTGCTACACTAAATGCGTGTTCGATGAACAAATTGCGATGTCTGTTTCTCTGTTGGACAAGAATCATTTTAAAAGGGTAAATACAGAAAAGAATATTTTCTAAAGCGATTTATTTGTTGAAAACAGCTTACATTTCAATCAACAATAACAATTTGTTTCAAATTAAACTATCAATTATCAGATTCCACATCGGTTTGGCTACTTGTTTGAGTCAAAGCAAACTTGTTCAGCTCCAATTCAAGCATTTGTTTTTTGATTTTCAGGCATTCCTGCTTCACTTGTAATAGAGCTTTTTGTGTCTCGTTGCTCTTTTCTTTTGCTTCAACGTATCTTCGGAAAAGTTCAAGTTTTTCCTTCTTCCCGTTATATCGCTTACTCGTTTTCGTTCCAGTTCCAACTTTCATCCCGAGTTCACCACCTTGTTCTTCCGCTTCCATCAGTTCACCATCAAAACATTCATCAATGTATTCTTCCAAGAAAACTTCATTCTCTTCTTCAGCTTGAGTTTCCATGGAGGCTTCCAACGTTCCATCATCTAGATGGAGGCTTCTCTGAGCAGGCTTCCGACAACCATATGATTTTGCCGCAGCTATGCCGGAAACGGCAGCATTCAACCCGGCAGATCTCACCACACTTTCTTCATACGGGTTTAAATGCTTGGTCTTGTTTGGGCCTCCTCCCGTTTTTTTCAAAATGTTTTTGTTATGGCGTAATTTGTTCTTCACTTTATGTTTATAGTCCGCCCACACCTAAAATTAAAAATAAAGAAAACAAATTAGGAGCATTTCCAAAACACTAAACTTTTCACATCGTCATGGGGGTGTTTGCCGGCCAAATTGTCTGAAACGCGGCCATTAATGCACTTTTATGCGAAGAAGTTTGTTGCCAATTTTGAGCCCAGTAGGTGTTGAAAAACCCCCATGACGAAGTGAATCAAGACTGCCAGAAATGGGGGGTGACTCCCTAATTGAACTTACTTTTTTCCAATCTGAAACTTCCCGCACCGGAGGACCTCGCTCGTTCAGAGCATTTTTCAAAATATCCCATTGTTTGTGGGAATTCCTTTTGCCATCGGGTGTTTTTAACAAACCTCGAGCAAGGTCTTGGTTTTCCTCCATGAATGCCGTAAGACATTCCACTTGAGAGGAATTGATGCTCATTGCATTTCGTGGTGATTCCGTAGTCCTGAAATGGACTGTAATTAATGATTGAGTTCAAGAAACGCATTATATTCATACTTACATATTCGTTTAAGCACGTAAAGAAGTTAATAAAGATAATAAAATTAATATTAAGCTTAAAATTTTAAGCTACTGCGTACTCGTTAATCTGGCGAACAACTTCAGCTTGTCGAGATATTTGTTTTCGTTTCGAGCTAAAAAATGCTCGAACATAATATTACGCAATGCCAAATTTGGCTCGAAGATCTAGTACTACCTTATGCGTTTCACTCGTTTCGAGCTCGATTCGAAATCGGTAATGCCAAATGTGGTCGAAACGAAAAAAAAACACTCGAGTCGAGATGCGCAATGCCACCCCCACAAATTTTATCCCCCTTCATTAAAAACAGTGGTTCGCGAGTAACAAAGTTGAGAAAAAATGTACGCAAAGGAGGTTGTGACTAGTTTGCTGCTCGCCCAAAAGCCCGTAAAACAAATTGCAACGATTGTGGGATGCCACCTAGCTGCCGTTTACCGTATCCAATGTTCACTCCTTGATGGACCACGTCCACGGAAGCCGGGAAGTGGCCGTCCACGGTCCGCTCGCACAACGAAGGTCATCAGATCAGTGAGAGACTAAGTGAGGCAAAATTCTATCATCGATCCGGAAATTGGCTAAGAAAGCCGATATTTCTAAAACTACCATGCAACGGTTGGTCAAAGATGACTTGAAATGTTCGTCCAGGGCAAGAGTAAAGCGCCACCTTGTAACGGACCGAATCAAACAACTACGGCTGGAGCGCTCGAAACGTTTGGTGTCAGCATTAAAAAAGAAGCATATCATCATCGTATTCTCCGATGAGAAAATGTTCACCATCGATCCCGTATCTAACACACGTACAGACAGGTTTATTTCGCCGAAGAAGATTGAGGATGTTCCAAAGAACGTGAAATTCAAGTTTACAACCAAACATCCGGCCGGAGTCATGGTTTTCGGGGCAGTTGCGTCCAATGGCTTGAAAATGCCTCCAGTATTTATCAAAGCTGGATTAAAAGTTAATACCGAGGTTTACATGAACATTTTGAAGGACCACGTTCTACCATGAATGAAAGCCAACTTTGGAGCACACCAACACGTCATTTTCCAACAGGACGAAGCACCGTGTCATACCTGAAAAAGGACTCAAGCGTGGCTGAAGGAAAACGCCCTGAAAGCTTCCATTACCAAGGCATGGAACTCGATGACTGACTCATAGGTTGAGAAGGTATGCTCTCGATTCCGTCCCCGTTTGGAGAAAAATGGTCGACATATTGAGTAATGTAATCATGAAAGGCTTAATAAACGATTCCCTAAATAAAATAATGATTTATTTATCATTTCCTATGAAAAAAAACTTATTTGAAACTGAGGTATGGATTTTCGTAATTTTTTTATGGGACATACTGTAGGGTAACTGTTACGATTTTCATCCCATGGGCTGTATATTCATCCTAATCGATGCAAAAGATTTAAGAACGACATAAGAACAGCAAAAAGCTAAAACTTAAAAATAACGGAATAATATGTGAGGATGTATAATTAATTAACTTTTATAGTTCAGCTCTTTTAAACTATTTTCCATTTTTATTTCAATTTTCGAGTCACGCTTTTGCTTGCAAAACAGCATGATGTAATTTGCATGCCTTTGCGTAGGCATCCCTCTGAGAGTTTTCGTTGAGTTTAAACTGGACAACGAAAGTTCAGCATTCTTTTGTTATATGTCAACAGAAGAACAATGCCCGAAAGAGGAGATGACACCAATTAAAACGCGAGTGGACTTCTTATGCGTTCTTCAATTAAAAAGTGGATCTCTTTTGAAAATATATATTCCTGGGGCGGTTGTAATCCGGAATATAGCAGTCGCGCCAATCGATTTTACTCCCGTTCTATGAATTCAAACAGTAGCGCATCTAGTGCGCTGTATAGCGCATCAGATGCGCCATACAGCGCACTAGATGCGCCATTGTTTGGACTTATGGAACGGGAGTAAAATCGATTGGCGCGACAGCTATATTCCGGTTTTCAACTGCACCAGGAATACATGGACAGGGCTGGTAGCGGATTATGGATAAATAATAGTGATTTTAGTGACTAAAATAATAAAAATAGTGATCAAATACCGTTAAGTACCCATATTCTTCGCACCAAATGCCCTCATTTTGAGCATTTTAAAACATTCCAAACTAAAGTTTAGTTGAATATTCTTTGAATTTAGTTCTACAGTAAATAGATGTTGTCCTCTTGTGTATGGGATAAAATATAAAGTTTGGCAATCTTGCAATTAACTGCAAAATTTTGGCAAAATGCGCATAATTAGGCGCCGCGCAGGGGTACTTCACGGTAGTTACTAAAAAGTGACTTCCAAATTTTAGTATGTTTTTAATCTTTTATATATTTGTTGTATAAGTAAAGTAAAAATGAACTAAGAGATCATCAAAAATGAATAATACTGCGGCGCAGTGTCACTTTTTGTTTTTTTTAGTAAACAAGCCTGTAATCAAGCGACTTTTTTTTCACCCCGACCGCACTTGGTCCGCAGCTCTTTTTTGCGAAGACGGGTCTATACGCACGGTTGAAAGGCCTTCCAGCATGGCCTGTGCTAGAATTACTGCTGACATATCTTGCTTCTCAATTCCTTTTCTGAGCCGTTGCCATGTGAAGCTGTTTGCTCTACCTTAATCACCTGAGGGTATTTAGGCTCACCTACAGCCGTTTTCTTAATAAAAAATTGATTCCAATACTCATCAATTCTGTACTCTGTACTCTGTACTCAAGGTCAGCACCTAGCATTTTAAAAAGTTCCATTCGTCAATAAGAAGATCATAGTAGACCTGAATCGGAAGTAACTTGGCGATTTTCACAATATACTTGAAGCTTTCACTGGATGCAACGGCTGGTGGGTTAAGGCATTGGCAATATTTTATAAACGAGTTCTGCAAACCAGACTTTTGACGTAGGACTACGTCTTTGTTTTCTATACTGGGGTACAATCAAAAAAAAAAAAACGCATTGCGACCGTCACGAAAATCGGTCAGGTTTTGAGCATTAGTATCTCAGTCATTTCTCAAAAGATTTTCAAATTTTTTACACCAATCGATCGAAAGTATTTCTAAGCATCAATTTCAATAGAGAATATCGATTTTGGGCCACATACTATTGAAAAGTTCATACAAAGTACATTAACTCCTCCCCAAAAGGATAATGGTTATATAAAATCACAAAGAATGAATAAAAGTGCACACTGTCTTGGGCAAATTTGTTTTCCATCAATTATTGTATCTGTAAAATAAATTTCAAAAAATTAATTTAAGGCCTAATTTACAAACTAGGACATCCTGATTATAAAGACGTTCAGGAAGAAAAACTAAATGCCTTATTAAATGTGTAAAGCGTTGTTTTAGAATATTGTGCATCTGCATATGTACTATTAATTTCTCGTTGATAAACGTTAAATATTTTTGTATCTTTCTGGGATGTTCTAGGTCATCCAAAATGTACTTGAGTTTAGACCTTCAGATCTACAATTATAATAGTAGCATTAAGGGCTACATAAGGTTACAATATATATTCAAACATATTGAATGAACCATTTGGATTGTCAACCGTCATTATTTGATAACTTTGTGATGTTTTAGGTCATGAAAATTGTCTATGAGTTCAGAACTTAAGATCTACTGTAGTAACTATAGCTTTTTGGGCTATAAAAAGTTACGCTTCTTATTCAGTGAATATTTTCGAACGTAAAAAAAAAACATCATGAGATGAACGGGATGATCTAGGTCATTCAAGCTGTCCTTGAGTTCAGAACATAAGATCTGTGTAGAGGGACGATATGTTTTTAACAATATTGATTGAATAGTGTGGAAGGCCAACAGACATAATGCAGGGCTGGTAGCGGATTTATGGATAAATAATAGTGACCTTAGTGACTAAAATAATAAAAATAGTGACCAAATAGTGACTAAATAGTGATATCAAAATTTTAGTATTTTTTAAAACATTGGATACATTGTGTAATGAACTAAGTGAACAGTTTGCAAAAATCAGTAATACTGCGGCGCAGTGTCACTTTTTTTTTTTTTTTTTTTTGTTAAGAAGCCTGTATTTAAGGAATTATTTTCTCCACGAGTTCTGCACTTGGTCGGCAGCTTGCCTGTGGCCTGTGCTAGAATCACTTCTGACATATCTTGCTTCTCAATTCCTTTTTTGAGCCGTTCCCATGTGATGCAGCTAAAACTATTTTCACTACCTTAGTCACCTGAGGGTATTTAGGCTCACATACAGCCTCTAAATAGAAGTGAAGTATTCGCGGGCCACACAGTGGGCTTATAAACTCGACGGACGATGGTTCACACCAACCTTTCCAGATCAGTGCACATGAAATTTATGAGTGGTTCTTCGCTCTGGAAGAAACCTCTGAAAATAGCATTGAAATAGTATGAGTATGCTTATAAACAGCTCTTATTATTCATCAAAGTTTTTTAGATCAAATTCTACTTAACAAGTTTTGCTACTTTGCTAAAAAAAATATTCGGCTAAACAGCGGTCAAGCAATGTTAGAATACACTTAAATAATTGATAAATTATGAATTGATAAAATCTTCTGTATCATAAACTAAGAATATTCGTCTCATAAATTTCCTAGAAAAAATATAAATGTTAAGGCACGAGTTTAATTAGAACTTTGAAATCATTACGCTTTTATAAACTGGTCGATATTTTTGAAAAAAAAAGTGAGTGTAAATAAAAAAATGAAAAAAGAAATGACTTGATTCTTTTATGTAGTTTCTTTATCGGACAATATATTTGCATATTGGATAACTTTTTGAGTTTTTCACTTCTATCTCATCAACATTTGCGCAATCCAACATTTTACGAGCGCTAATGCCCGGTAAGATTGAACTCGGTTTCTGGTATGGAGCTAATGGGTTGACTTTTGGCTTAGGTCGTTTGACAGCTAATCTACAAGATTTGATCGATTCTCTGTCAAACAGCGTACGCCAAACGTTAAATCGCTTGCTCTCCACGTGAAATTTTGTTTTTGCCAAAAAAAATTCAAACCTTACGCGCTTCGCGAGGAAACTAGGGAGTGAAGATCTATATAAATAAAAATGAATTGGGGTTATCTATGTCACGATTTAACTCGATAACGGATGAACGATTTTACAAGATTCTTTATGCGTTCGATTCGTTTTGGGTTCACTGGGCTAATATGTATTGCAATATGAAAAATTGTAAAAAAATAATGAAAGATGATGTAATATGGGACCACGTGCGTCCCATTCAAACTAATCTAGAGTGCTTTGACCAGCGTTCTGCATTTGATAAGTTCACCCACCTCTAGGTTTGATGATGATGATAATGTAATACTACCATCTATTGTAGCAAGGTATCTTTCCATAGCAGTGGAATAATCTGAAAAACGATTTGATCAGGATTCTATTGCTGTTTGTGATCATCTAGCTCCTCTATGAATGGCTTAAAACGTTTGGGCCTACCCGTAAGTAGAGATACTCACGCGAAACCCGCGAATATAGGGAAGAGAATCACCTTCCAAAAGCAAGTTCACACTCACATCACTAGAATCGAGCCCTCGATTGACAGAATAAACCCAATAGATTAGGTCGAGGAGTCCGCCCTCGTTCCATGTAGTGTTAACAATAGGGAGGAGGCAGTACCATGCTCCCTATCCAAATAGTTTAACTTGGGTGCCCTGATGGTCCCCTCTTTTCCCCGTTATATGTTATTTAATATTTAGTATACTTTGTTGTAGTCATTTGATTGCTTACCTTGCTTACATTCGAAAATTTGCCTGAATGTTAAATTGGTTAGGGTTATATACCGTTCCTTACTTATTGCTTCAATTCCGTTTATGGTCCGGGTTGCCATCATGGTGTGTCATATGGCATTACTCCCGGTTGTGGGATAGGGAAGAGAACAGGAGAAAGGAGAGAAAGCATTAGTTATTGGTAACATGCTATGCGCATGTGAGATTTTCATGGTGATATTCTCACAACGGCCGTTCAGAATGGTTCGACGGAGGCACATGAGAGATTATTTCCGATTACTTTCCACTCTTTTACTCACTTTCATCATGTTTAGTTATAGAAGACAAGAAACCTTTTACAACGTGCTACATTTTGGAATATCAGGGCAATGATACCCCATCGCATCTTGAAGTGATCATTACAAGTTGTCCATTTAGTATTGAACGTTGATGTGGCAGCGTATTCACACATGAAATCTGCGACCAACTCGGCAGAACGCCGGAACTCAGTGGGGTTCACTGGCTTTATATGTATAAAATATGAAAAATTATTATAAAATAGCTCGAAAATTGTAAAAATAATGAAAGATGATGTAACATGGGACCACGTGCGTCGCATTCAAGCTAATCTAGAGTCTTCCAACCAGCGCTCTGCATTTGACAAGTTCAATTGAGGTAGAGGCGGGACAGCTTTCGCCAGGGCATCTAGTTTTTTGGTGTATATTTCTCGACTTTTATATAGTGTGGCCAGATCGCTTAATTTGGTTGAGTATTGTGATTTGATTTAGTTGAGTACAAGTGATTTTTTTAAACTTTTTAAAAACGGCGGTGCAAAAATAGTGACTTTAGTGACCATTTTCCGAAAAATAGTGACTTTGGTGACTTTTGAATGCAAATAGTGACTTTTTAGTGACTAGACTCAAAATAGTGACTAAGTCACTTAAAAGTGACCTGCTACCAGCCCTGCATATAGAATCGTCACGTTTGCAAACAAAGAGGAGCCACAAGAGATTGATCAATTCGCTTCCACTTATTCATACGGAAAATTCAAATCAGCTTTTCCTTGGGAAAATGGTATCGCTTAAAAAGACCGAATAATAATTTTCAGTTTACGAACTAATAAGGTTCGATTTATTTATTTATTTTTTATTTATTTATTTGTCGTCAATCAGTAGTAGACCGTTTTGTTACAATGATATTTACTTGTTATGTCTCACTTCTTAAATATATAGTATGCCTTAAAAAACTAACCTATCAAGTTTATATTTTTAATGTTTAGGTTATCTAATTACATTGAAGTATTGCTTCAGTTTTGTTTTAGTCATAGTGTAGTCAACATATTATCCGTGCTTATTGTAAGTTGCCATCATCTGATTAAGAGGTCAAAATTTGGCGTAATTTGTGCGATGATTGCTTGTAGTAAATATATTTCTATTTCGTAATTGCCGGGACGGAATGAAAAATAAAGTTTTGATAAAAGAGTCAACGCGTTGCGCAACAATATAATTTACGAATGAAACTAATGCAAATTCACGGCGCTCCTTTAATGATTGGATGCTGATAAGCATACAGCGTGCTTCATAAGATGGAAGAGGTAACCTTGTCCAACCTAATTTACGAAGGGCAAACAGTAAAAACTGCTTCTGTACCGATTCTATTCGTTCTTCTTGTATGATTGAAAAGGGTGACCAAACTACGCTACAATATTGCAGTATTGACCTCACATATGCAATGTACAATGTTTTATTGTGTACGGGACATGAAAATTGTAACAAAAACGTTTTATAAATCCAAGCATATTGTTTGCTCTGTTGATGATGGTATTGTAATGTTCAATGAATGTAAGTTTGGTATCCAAGATAACCCCTAAGTCCCTTACTCTTTTACATTTTTCAACTGGCTTATTCCCTAAATTAATAGTTACTTCTGGGGTGCTTCATTTTTTACTAAAAGTTATCGAATTACATTTTTTTGCGTTCAGCTGCAAAAGACTTTTGTTACACCAGGCATAGAAAACGTTTATTTATTTCTGGAATGTCATGATATCTTCTTTATTTCTTATTTCTAAAAATAGTTTAATGTCATCAGCATAAACAAGAAATTTATTGTTTTTAAGTATATAGAAAACCTCATCTACAAACAAAATAAATAAGAGGGGGCCTAAATGACCGCCTTGGGGGACTCCAGAGGTGACATGAATAGGGTTTGATTTCTTCCCTTTGAATCTAACTATTTGTTGACGGTTAGTGAGATAGGATTCGATCCATTTGAGAATTCCTGGCTCAATGCCCATTTTTTGCAATTTAAAAAGAAGCATGGGTATGTCAATGCGATCAAAAGCCTTGCTGAAGTCTGTATAAAGAGCTTCTATATGGTTACCATTGTCCATTGCTATCAGAGAGTAGTTAACGAATTCCAGTAAATTTGTGTTAGTTGATCGTCCTTTGTGCAATGAATGTTATTATTACTATTTTTAATGTGCCTGTATTATAATATAGGCGACATCGATCGATTGGAACAAGCGAAGCCTTGCCAAAAATCAGTTTTGTATAACCAACCCGATAACAACTTGACAGCTCCAGAGTAAAGTCAATGCCATGACGTCTATTTAAGGTCTGGCCCAGTAGCCGCAACAATATTAGTGAAATGAGCAAAATTCACTCATGACACTAACACCAACAATCAATGTGCAACTAGCGATTTGAAATTGGTTCACTGTTGTAGAACCCCTAGGTCCGAAGTATACCTTGCAGTCTGCACCTTGCAATAATTCTTGCGCTTTTCGGTACCTTCCGGTACTAGTATCTTGGTTGTTGTTTTGATTCACTATGTTATTTTGACACAACATTTGAGAATGTGTTGGTGTGAGCTACGTTGTAAGGGGCGAATCATTGAGCTTGGGACCGAGCTTGGGACCGATGTGCTAGTACTCACTGAGCCAAGAAAAATATAGTATTTGTTCGGGACCTATTGGTCTTAGAGTTAGTCTATGCTAACACCACCGCATTCCTTGCGCACGCTACACAAGAGCTCGGAAAGTGCTACATCATACTTTTTTTTTTTTTTGATTCGTTCGCTCCGTGATTGTTTATTGTGTGCACTATAAAACTAAATTTTTCAACCGATTCCAGTCTATCGATGATGGAAAATGGCTCTATATCGCTACTCAATTGTCAAGTCCCAGCGTTTGAAAGTTAATGTGGCAAAAATTCAATCACCTCCGTTAAATTCACTATAAATAAACCATGTTATCGGGAGGAAATGCTTCTGCCCAATAAATGGCATTAGTATCATGATTTTTTCCACAATTTAGCATTTATAATAAACGTTTGAACCGATTTTTTTTTATCTGAACCTATGCATGCGCATAGAAAGTTGAATAGTGTTACGTAATCACTCGTCGGCTCAGCAATGTTAATATTTTTTTTGCTTCCGATACAAGCAAGCAGTGCGTTGCCCCAGACCTTATATAGACCAGGGGTGTGCGACTCTATCTCAGATGCAGGATTTTTTTTGTTTTGATTTTGTGCGATGTGCGCACGCTTAGTAGATAGAAAGAAGATTTCAAAGATTTTGATGAAGATTTTAAAGATTTACTGCAAAAAGATGCAGCACGATGCAAGTTGATGGATTCAGATTCACAAGCTGAAACAAGATTTTGCAAAGATTGATTCGCTAGCGTGGGTTTTTTCGATCATCTCGAATCTGGATTTAGATGTGTCGCACCCCCAGATATAGACGTCATTGAAGCTAATGTACACCGATAATCTTAGCTTACTGGTTCTGTCAAATCGAATGAATCCTAGAACAAATTATCAATTGAACGTATTTACATCGACTGTTTTTTTAAAGCTGTGGAGCTCATATTCTTCCTTGATGAATATAATGCTGACGAAATGTTGTTATGATAATTTTTCCTAAATGTTAAATGGTGGATATTTTTACCCTTCTTACAGACTTAGACTACTAGCAAAAGATTGAATAATTTAAAAACCACTTGAGAAATATCCGAAAGCTAGTAAGACGTGAATAAAATGGAATATACTTCTCAATGTGTGACGCTCTGAAACCTTCAGCACAATGGAATTCAGTGGCTTTGCTAAGGGTACACCGAGAAAAAAGATTGGTAAACGCAAACATATTCTAGTTTCATTTAACAGGAATTTCACGTTGAATTGGGCACAAACATCATAGTAGTTTTATTTGACTACCTACGGTGGTTAAAACAAACCAGCCTTAACCGCCGCTTCGGTAGAATAAATCTAAAATTTTAATTTGTGTCCCTGAGTCAACGCAAAGTGTGTTTTGGTAATAATAAATCTCTTTCAAGGTGAATAACAGAAATATAAGTTTAGAGCAACCATAATTTGTGCTGTATTATGGTAAGGTACAAACAATCAACCTGTCTGTCTGTTTCAAAAGACAATAGTTGGTTAAAAACAACTAGTTTTTTAGTTTGGATGTCAACATACAAGTTTGTTGTTTCAAACGGGAATGTTTTTTTTCTCCGTGGAGAATGGTAGAATTAGAGCTTGCTCTCGTTCCTCTTTCAAGCTCACATGATGGATTGGATATTTTTCATCGCTGTGTGCTTGAAACAGAGAAGTCAATAAATGTCATCAAGTTTTATGCTTGGTGCTGAGAGGAGTGTATTATGGTTTCAGTTGAAAACCGAATTTATCGACTAGCGACAATCGATTTTACTCTCGTTCTGTACCTTATACCTAATGTCGGAAATAGTGCGCTGTATGGCGCAACTGATGCGCTAAACAACGCGCTACTTCCGACATTAGGTATGACGTATGGATCGACAGTAAAGTCGATGGGCGCTAGTCGATAAATTCGGTTTTCAACTGAAACGATAATATCTCATACATTAAATAAAAGAGAAACTCATACACACGGTAAATCTGGAAAACTCCTTTTATGACTATATTTTGCACATTTTCAAGATTTTAGTTGATACGTCAAAAAGTGACTAGTTTTTATACTAATGAAGAGTACTTTTTACGCCTTTTCAAGTATGTCAACGGCGACAAAAAAATGCGTAAAAAGTAGGCACAGCTGAGAAAAGAAAATTAACTCTGCCCGTGACTTGATGCTGACGCCATTTTCAAAATAGCATTTATTTTGTAAGCACCGTATTTAAGTTCCGGCATTGTTTTAGGCTGTTGCAGTATAGAAAATGGGGGAAATATCCAATACGTTGGATACAGGCGTATTCGCGATGCTGACAGGTAAGTTAAATATTTGCTTTCTTCAATAATTACAAATGTTTAACACTGTATGCAACAAAACAGGTCTTCCATGCCGTGTGGCCGGATGCCGGATACATTATTAGGGACGAATCATTAAGCTTGGGACCGAACTTGGAGCCGATGTGCTTGTACTTCCTGAGCAAAAAAATTATATTCATTTTCTTCTTGACTATCCAGCCACTGCTACGAGGTTAAAATAAATAGTTCCAGAACGTCTGTTAATCAACTCTGTAACAAAATGCGTGATTAAATTTTGCGCAAAACCGCTAGATATGTATTTGTAATTTTTATTTTTAAATTAATAAACATGACTGTGTAATTTATTGCTGTCTATATAACTTTCTAATTTGAATTTCGGAATTGAGCCGTTTTCACCCAAACTCGAGCATTATTGATTTTGTGAAATGCGTAAAAAGTATACATCTGTTATGTTCTCAAAAGGAGTAAAAAGTATGCATATATACATTCCAAAAAGAGTAAAAAGTAGGCATATTTTACTTTTCAAAAGGAGTAAAAAGTATGCATTTTACACTTTCCAAAAGGAGTAAAAAGTATGCACATATTGACGTATATTCAGTTTACGCAAAAGGGAGTAAAAGTAATATACTCCTTTTTGGCGTAGTCCCAGTTTCCCTCGAAAAATCATACTTTATAGTCAATAAAAACATCCCCAAAAAAAAAAAAACCCACTTCCTCTTTTTTTTTTCCTATTTTTTTTTCTCTCCCCCCCCCTCCCTCCCCCCCCCCCCCCCTCTCTCCCCCTCTCACCCTCATTCCATCCCCCCCTCCCACAAAAAAAATTACTACACCAAAAAAAACAAACACCTCCCCCCCCCGAGAAACCCCCGAAATTTTCCCCCACTGCCAAAACCAGTAATAAACACGTGGAATTCACGTAAGAGCTACACACTTAAATTCGATTTTGCTGTTCGGTAAAAAAATTGACGAAACATTTCGGTAAACATAACATCTTACCGATTTTTCGGTAAATATAAAAAATGTTACCGTAATTTTGTAACACTTTACCGAACGATCTGTAATGTTGAATTTTATTTACCGTATACGGTAGAAAAAAATACAATCCATACGGTAAAAACAAACAATCACTGAATACGGTAAGAACTTTACCGAACAAAACGTAAAACGAACTCTGAATAACCGAAGCCCGGTAAAGTATTATTAACTGTCAAACTGTCAGCCATTTTCTATGAAGCCTCGTGGTTCCAGTGATCGGTTGTCCAGAAGGTGGTTTGGATATTGATTAATTTTAATTATTCCATGTATGTATGTAGAAAATAAACCAGTGTTAATTAGAGCTTTCATCCGGCTAGCTATAAATATTTCAAATGTGCTGATTACACGCTAAACAATCAATAGGTTCGATGTAAAAAGGGATTATTATTCTAAATGATACACATGCAAAATATATTTGCAGCATTGTATCCATCTACAGGTAGAACACAACTTCACTGACCAGCATCCGATGCAGTCGACACGCATCGTTCGTAGTATTTCGTTGACTGCGCCATATGCTGGAAAGACCTCACAGTCCCGGTCGGAATAACAACAAATACAGTTTTGTTTAATATATTCAATTAACCAATAACATCCGAATAGTTTGGTGTTTAACGATAAAAACAAAAACAAAATACTCAAATTAAATATTCAATTAACCAATAACATCCGAATAGTTTGGTGTTTAACGATAAAAACAAAAACAAAATACCGAAACGGTTCGGTACCAGACTACACAAATTACCGAACTGTACGGTAATTTTTGACAGATCATCAAATCTTCCATTGCCGAACTGTACGGTAGTTTTTGACAGTTCATCAAAAAATTTGAGTACCGAACGTTCGGTAATTGATTTAATTACCGAACAGATTACCGAACGTTCAGCTGTTGAAAGTTCGGTAAAAAATTACCGAATACTGTAAAATTTTCTAAGTGTGTACACCCACCCCTCCATTTCAAAAACCCCACCACCATTCCCCCCACCCACCCACCCCACCCCCCCAAAAAATAAACCCCCCTTTCTCCCACCAACACAAGTCCTTTTTCCTTCGATGGGCCGGCCTGCCCATGCAACCGTGGGTGGGTCCATTTCTGTATCCATATTGGGCCCCCGATTTTATTGGCCCCGATTTTTCAGAGTGTATGGAGCTGACAAGAAAAGACCTGAAGTAATTTTTCCATTTTTCCGAAGTAATTTTGACACTTTCTTGGTGAATTCAGTTTTCCTTCGAATAATCGACGAATATTATTCCGCAAGGAAAAGTGACAGCCCCATTTAGATTATACGGGCAGACGTTACTAACGTTACGAAGTTTGCCCTCCTTTTCAGCTGCATACAAGGTAAGTAATTGCGACAGTAAGAAGCATATCTTTACCATTATCACTCAACTTTATTCCAGTGTGTAAGCTGTGTTTCATTTTTTTTTTTCCTTTTATTTTCCGTCGGCCTATTTCCTCACATGGTGACAATCACCGACGCCAGGAAGATGACTCCACCACCTGGACCCTACCTAACGACTCATGAATATGCGCCGGGACCAACGGCTTTACTTCCCTTCCGAAGGAAGACGTGACAAGATTTTTTCGCCTCAGAAAAACCACCGACGTCGACTGGGATTGAACCCAGACCCACTGGGGTGCCAAGTAGCAGTCACGCTTACCACTACACCACCGACGCCGGCGGCTGTGTTTCATTTCGCGCCTACGATTTTACATTTTAATTAGTGTTTTCAACACGTGTTCGATTTTATTTGTTGACGAAGTGATATAATTGATTGTTTGGTGTCGAACTGTTGATAGTGTCGATCATTAATTGTACGTGCCGTACCATTTGCAGTTTCATCGTTGTACGATTGCTGTTGCTCACCTATTATCTTCTGGCAAAGAATCGTCACCATTGTTATTGCTTTGAGTAAATTTCCGTCCCCGTTGTGCTGTTGTGGTTGTATTGTGTGTGCATACTTAAAGGCGATTACGATAAACCACGTGTGTAACGATGAGTGAAAACAAAAATTGCGCCAAGTGCGATGAAGCGATTACTGGCATAGAATTTGTCACATGCCGAGGATACTGCGGTGGCATGTTCCACATGATATGTTCAAATGTGTCACGGGCACTTTTAGGCTATTTCACGCCGCATCGCAAAAACTTATTTTGGATGTGCGATAAATGTGCCGAGCTATTTGAAAATTCACATCTCCGCTCTATTACTAAGGCGGCTGATGAAAAATCTCCGTTGGTGTCTCTCACTGAGGCAATCAGTAGCTTACATACGGAGATAAAGCTGTTGTCGCATAAGCCCGCATCAGGCAATGGCCCCAAATCGGACAAACTCAAACTGCCAAACGACCTCGTGGATCTGATTTAGAACAAAAGGCGTTCGAATATCAATCTGGTTCCAAGGCTGTTGACCAGAATGCAGTGTCCGTTTCAATCACCGCTCAACCAGTGAATAAATTTTGGCTCTATTTGTCTCGAATACGTCCTGATGTCACCAACGAGGAAATTTTGGCATTGATTCGAGCAAACCTTGATTTGACCCAGGACCCAGAGGTTATCAAACTGGTGGCCAAAGGAAGGGATACAAGCAACATGAGCTTCATCTCCTTCAAAATTGGTTTGGACCCTTCCCTGAAGACAATCGCACTTGACCCTTCGACTTGGCCGGAAGGCATAATGTTCCGTGAGTTTGAGGAATATTCAACTCAAAAATTTCGGAAGCCCTCCGCTATATTTCTGACGCCTACAACGGGTACTCCACCGGCAGTTGTAATGCAGCGTTAATTAATTGCAAAGGAAAACGATTTGATGCTACACGATATGACATTCAACCACCTGTTTTTACACCGGGACGCACCGAATTTAGTGTAATGGAAGCTCTCGATCCCCCCACCGCAGTCGTGCCATTCCAGCCAGCGACCTGCAGCCGTCCCGGCCCTACGTGTGGGTGTGGGGAGAGGGCCTTCCAAAACGCTACTGCAGGCAAGTACGACTTTCCTACTAGCCCGACAAGACCTGATTCGCTCTCTGATTCCAGCATATTTCTACCGTTTTTGGACGCACCTTTACACGCATGGTTTTTAAATCAAACACCGGGACGCATGGAACTCAGCACTATGGAAGCCCTCGAGCCCCCCATCGTAGTCGAGCCATTCCCGCCAGCGACTTACAGCCGTCCCGGCCCTACGTGTGGGTGTGGGGAAAGGGTCTTCCAAAACGCGACTACAGGCAAGTACGACTTTCCCACTAGCCCGACAAGACCTGATCCGCTCTCCGATTCCAGCTTATTTCAAGAAAATTTGAAAACAGCACCTCAAGAAACAACTTGTGTTAGCCGAATGCTAGGACGCACCGAGAATAGTATTGTGGAAGCCCTCGATCCCCTCACCGTAGTCGAGCCATTCCCGCCAGCGATCTGCAGACGTCCCGGGCCTACGTGTGGGAGTGGGGAGAGGGTCTTCCAAAACGCTTCTTCAGGCAAGTACGACTCCATTATTTGCCCAGTCAGACCTGATGCGCCCTTCGATTCCAGTCACTCTGATTGCACGCCTGCTTTGCTTCACGGACTACTGGCTTATTACCAGAATGTTCGTGGTCTCCGAACGTAAATAGACGACTTTTTCTTAGCTGCCATCGAGTCCAACTTCGACGTGATAGTTCTAACCGAAACCTGGCTCAATGATCAAATTCATTCCGCTCAACTATTTGGAGATCAGTTCACAGTTTTTCGGAATGATCGTAATCGCATATATAGCAAAAAATCTCGTGGTGGTGGCGTCTTGATAGCAGTTTCCACAAGACTTCACAGTTGCCTGGATCCCACTCCTATTAACCCTTCGCTCGAACAGTTATGGGTCCAGATAACAACTCCACACAGGAAGTTAAGTATCGGCGCCATGTACTTACCTCCCGATAGGAAATCTGATTTAAGCAGCATTGAGAACCATATCAGTTCGATTGGCGCAGTGTTATCCCGTTTAGATCACAACGACTACGCCTTACTATTTGGCGATTACAACCAGTCTGGGTTGGTTTGGAATGTTCCCATGATTGGTCATCCCACAATTGACGTTCTTCGTTCGCATATGCCACCCGTCTGCTGTGCTTTGATGGATGGATTTAACCTTCATAATTTAGGGCAAATAAATTCAACGTTAAATCGTAACTCGAGACTGCTTGATCTGGTGTTGGCAAATGAAGCTGTCGTAATGGAATGTGCTGTTGTTGAAGCCTCCGAACCGTTAATTAACCTCGACGCCGATCATCCTGCGCTGGAGATTACTATCAATCTATCATTACCTATAACCTTCGATAACATCTTTGATCCACATGGCCTGAATTTCCGTAGAACTGATTTTGTCCCAAGGCAATTGGCAGTTCCTTGACTCGTGTTCCACTATCGATGAAGCGGTAGATTTTTTTGACGAGGTTGTGTCTCGGGCTATATCAGATTTTGTTCCGCTGAGGAGACCTGCTCGTAAACCTCCTTGGTCTAATGCTCATTTACGGTACCTAAAACGTGTGAGATCGAAGGCTCTTCGCAAGTACTGCAAAACCCGAAATCAATTCACCAAGCGAATTTTCTCGACAGCTAGTACCAATTACCGAATGTACAATCGCCTTCTTTACAAGAATTACTCAAAACGAATCCAATCTAACCTTCGGCGCAACCCAAAGTTGTTCTGGTCATTTGTGAACACTAGAAGGAATGTTAATGGGCTACCGGTTGAAATTCATCTCGGCGACAGAATCGCCAGCACACCAGTGGACAAATGTGATCTCCTTTCTGAGCACTTCAAAAGTGTATTCAATAACACCATGCCAGCATTGGAGCAAGTCAGCGAAGCACTCAGAGATACTCCCAGAGACGCGTTCGACTTCAATATTCCTGCGATTACATTGGACCTCGTTGTATCAGCAATCCGGAAGCTGAAACTCTCAAACGTGGCTGGACCAGACGGAATTCCTTCATGTGTACTAAAGAATTGCACTGCAGTGTTTACGATTCCTCTTTTGAAGATTTTCAATATCTCCTTACGCCAGGGAAAATATCCAACACGTTGGAATTCTTCGTTCATGTTCCCGGTTTTCAAGAAAGGAGATAAACAAAATGTCGGAAATTATCGAGGAATCACATCGCTCTGTGCCTGCTCAAAAGTCTTCGAGATCATCGTCAAAGACTTGTTGTTTGCTAGCTGCAGACACTACATCTCTCCTGAACAACATGGATTTCACCCCAGAAGATCGATTTGAACCAACCTTGCACCTTTCGTTTCCTCGTGTCTCCGGAATATGGAAACTGGATCTCAAGTCGACGTTGTTTACACGGATCTCATGGCTGCTTTTGACCGGGTCGACCATACTATATTTTTGGCAAAGTTAGACAAACTTGGTGTGTCAAGTAACTTAGTTCGTTGGTTTAAATCTTACCTAACGGACAGGATACTCTGTGTGAAGATCGGCTCAGCTTAATCGAGCTACTTTACTAATATGTCGGGCGTACCTCAAGGCAGCAACTTGGGACCACTGCTGTTCTCAATTTTCATCAACGAGGTTGGACTGATACTTCCACCTAACTGCAAGTTGTTCTATGCAGACGATGTGAAAATTTATGTGGTTTGGCGATGCTTCACTGATTGTTTACGACTACAGCACTTGATCAGTAGCTTTGAAGAGTGCTGTTCCAGAGATTTCCTCACTATGAGTGTTAACAAATGCTTCATTATCACATTCCATCGAAAATTGAACCCAATTGCATTTGATTACATGATAAACAATCAACCTCTGCAGAAAGTTGATACTGTTCGTGACCTTGGAATCACCCTTGACTCCGGTTTGACATTTAGACAACACTACACGGATATGATTACCAAAGCCAACAGACAGCTCGGTTTCATGTTTAAGATCTCCGACGAGTTTCGCGATCCCACCTGTCTGAAAGCATTGTACTGCTCTCTCGTGCGTTCTATTTTGGAATTTGGAGCCGTTGTGTGGTGCCCGTATCAAGGAATCTGGATTGCGAGTATTGAAACAGTCCAAAGGAAATTTGTTCGTTATGCTCTCCGTCATCTGCCGTGGAATGATCCTGTCAACCTTCCAGCATACCAGGATCGTTGCTCACTCTTTGGAATTGAAACATTGGAGCATAGTCGTACAGTCCTGCAAGCCGTTTTCGCAGCAAAGTGCTACTAGGTGAAACTGACTCTCCCGGAAGTCTGGCCGAACTCTTTATCTACGCTCCCGAACGAGTTCTGAGAACAAGAAATTTTCTACAGCTCGGAACTCGTGCTGCAAACTACGGCCAACACGATCCAATTCGATTCATGTCATCGCGCTTCAATGAACTCTACGCTCTGTTTGACTTCAACTGTTCCGCAGAGACCTTTCGTCACCGGATTCAGCGTAGTTGGATGGAGAGCCGCTAGTTCAGAAATAGTGGCATTTACCACGTACTGGCATTAATGGCGAAGATACTAGACGACTGATTCCATCACGATAGATTATTTAAGTATTACTGACAAGTTTTGTGTGTGTACTAGAATTAATTTTGTTTTGCTTGCTTTGTATTCCTTCTATTCATGTTGATTTCTGTAGTGTACGACTTAGAAATAGGAGGTTTGTACGCCACATGGCTTTTCCCCATTACATTCCAATAAGATGTTGAGTCAGTTGGAATTATATTAATAAATAAATAAATAAATAAATATTACTTGTCCTATCCTAATGCACATAACTTTTGAGCTGCATACTATCCTTTAGGTAGAAATCAACGTACTCTGTTAGTTCACTTTAACTTAACGGTTGAGTAATGCATGCATTACCTACAGGTTGGTAAAAAGAAACATACAACTCAATTCATCATAAAGCTTGTTTTGAGTTAAAACAACTCCGCGGTGGGCAGGGGGTTAGTCACTCGGCCACCATGTAGTAGCACCATCAAAAACACAATCCGCCACAGTTCAAACACGATCGCCACCACATGAGAGATAAATTCATTTCTGGCACCACTTACACGAATCGATTGTTTGTTTTTTCACTGTTTCGTTTCCCTCTCGCTTGTACTGGGTTTACAGGATGCTTAATGTGCATGGAATCAACGTCAAAAACGTCCATGGTTGACAATAAGCATAAATTTTTGATTGAAGTATTGACAGATACGTTAAAACACAGAAACACCTTCCGACACCACGAAACACCTTCCGACACACTGAAACACAAACACAACGTGGCACTATGGTATAAATAGCCAAATTTCACGACAAAAATCGATAACTCGAAAACCATTAACTTTAGACATTTGATGTCTTTGAAGGATTTTGTCTTAGAAAAAAGATCTATCTTTTTGTTTGGGTGGTGACAAGGGTGGTCCTTTTATGTTCATAATAAAAATTCTAACTTTTTATTTTTATGATTTAGAGGAATTTTTGCTCCTAGAGAATTGTAGATAATTTAATCAAATGAAACTTTGCTGAAAGGTTTAATGAAACCTAACTTCTATCTCATCTACGTTTCATTTTGTAACTGTTTTTCTAACTGTCCTTAGGGTGGGACTTAAAAAAACAGTTTTTATGCTCTAATTTTTTTTATTTCAATTTGAATTTGAAAACTTTGTTCAGATGACTTTTAGGACATGGAAGGATGCACATTTTGAAGATACAAGATGGTTGCTAGTTATTGTATAAAAAAAGTGTAAGAAAGAAAAATGTTTTTTCAAGATATCTTACTCACTTATTTGCAAGTATTTGCAAACAAGGATTACGTAAACTGAAAGTAAAAATTTCCATCTACAAGACCTATGCAAAATCGTTTGTCCCCTTTTGTCCCCTTGTGGAGCAAAACTCATTTTAAAATTGGTCGTTTTGAATTATTTCTGCATAACTTTCGATCTGCAGCATCAAAAATTATCATCAAAGTGCCTAACAACGTGAGATTTTTATGAAAATGTTTATATTTTTATGGTAAACCATCTCCATTTATTTAATAACATTTATATCATAGACAAACAGACATAACACATTGAAAATTTTGCACTACAAATCATTGTCACTAACACACCTGCGCCATCTGTTGAAAACACTGTGATGAAACGAAACGTAGATGAGATAGAAGTTAGGTTTTTTCAGCAAAGTTTCATTAAATTAAATTATCTTCAATTCTCTAGGAGCAACAATTCCTCTAAATCGTAGAAATAAAGAGGTAGAGATTTTATTATGAACATAAAAGGACGACCTTAGTCACCACCCAAACCAAAAGATAGATCTTTTTTCTAAGACTAAATCTTCCAAAAACATCATATGTCTAAAGTTAATGGTTTACGAGTTATCGATTTTTGTCGTGAAATTTGGCTATTCGTACCATAGTGCGTGGCAGAGTGACTAGCCCCCTGGCGGTGGGTGATAAAATTGTTCGAAAGCACTTGCTTCCATGACGACGCCATTTGATTTTTGACTTCGGCCGATGAACTTGTCTAGACGGCCAATACGAAGCGACGAAGAGCAACGGTGTATCGGTGTGTTGTGTGCCTACGCCTGCAGGACGCAGGATATCGGTTGTCGACGGCGGCATGTGAGTACTTCAGATGAAATTCGAATCTGCTTTTCTAAACAAACATTTCAATTTAATGATTTCTCGCAAAAATAAGCTCAATCTCAAAACCATAATCTACCAAATCATATAGAAATCATTCTTTTACTTGATTGTAATGTTAGTTTTTTGGAACTGAGCTTATATTCGCGAGAAATCAGCGAATGAAGTGTTTGTTTACAGAAGCAAATTCACCCTTGCTGCGAAGTTCTCCGGAAATAAATCTAGTTTCCCTTCCTATTGATCTGGTCCGTGCAATCACCGGCAGTAACCGGTTACAACGGAAGTAAGACGGAGTCTTGTACAGGCGATTGGTGTTGATTGGCGATTGATGAACTATCTTCTATTTGTTTTAACTTTCAGTGAAATAAACAAGTACTAATTTGTTTCCTAAATAACATACTTATTTTTTTTATTTATTTGGTCGAAACAGCATAAAAATTTACCCAATATTTGCTTTATATGGTCTGGTACCGGTAGATATTTTTTACCACCTAGTAAGTTAATTTTACCCACCGCTGGCTTTTTTCGGATTGCTTAAATTTACCTACTTGATAGTTTACCCTGGGAGTGCGACACATCTAAATCCAGAATCAAGATGATCGAAAAATCCCACGCTAGCGAATCAATCTTTGAAAAATCTTGTTTCAGCTTGTGAATCTTAATCCATCAACTTGCATCGTGCTGCATCATTTTGCAGTAAATCTTTAAAATCTTCATCAAAATCTTTGAAATCTTCTTTCTATCTACTAAGCGTGAGCACATCGCCCAAAAGCAAAACAAAAAAAATCCTGCATCTGAGATAGAGTCGCACCCCCTGAGTTTACCCCCGTTTACCTAAAATATGTAAACCGAAGTTTACCTAAATTTAACTTATTGAACAATAGTTCACGGTTGCGTCAAAAGAAGCTAATTTTAGGTAGTTTTTCAGTTCCGTGTATAACACACGACCGGTTGATGTAGACCTAGGACAGGACCTGCCAGCTGTTAGTGCAAAAGCAAGACCATTTACCTGTCAAAAAAGACCGTTTTTTATTGGTCGCTTTGACAACCGCCTCTGCCGCCTCCATCGAGTTATGTTACAAGCAGGCAGTTTGTTGTTGGTTTGGCGGTGTTGCTAGTAGTCACTGCTTTTTCACTTTTTCCGTTTGTGACAACTAGAATAAATGCGGAAATAAAAGTTCACTTTTGCAGTGGTTTATTTTAAATCAGTTCGAAATGAAGTGCAAAGCGATAAGTTGTGGTCGCAGTGACGTGTCACATCCGCGTCTCCATTTTCATCGTTCGCCGAGAGTGGGTGAAGACCTGCATTGGGAACGCAAGTGAGGAAGACATTCTCTTGCTCAAGCTTTCTCCCCACAGCAGAATTTGCACCATAAACATCAAAGAAATTCGATGAAACCTTATCAATTAACGTTTAGTTTGATGCAGATTCATTTCCCGAACGACAAAAGATTTTTTTTAATTACTTTATTTTCAATGGGATTACTGTGTTAACATATCTGGCAACACTGGAGCGACCCCCGTATCATAGCAATCATAAATTTATTAGAGGTCATCACTCTCTGAGCTGGCAGGTCCTGTCCTAGATGTAGACTAGGTTAAACCGAATGATGCATTTTCTTGTTCAACATGTTAGATTAGTTTCGTTTGTTTCATTTCTTTTTTTTTTTTTTTAATTCGAGACGAAGAACAATAAATAATAAAGCAATATTGCAACGTTGGCGCTGTTCTAATGGAAAGTTGGATCGACATAGATAAGTAAGTATGTTTGAAAATGCTATGATTTGCTCTTTAGAAATCTATTGGCGGTCCTAGAACGGATTTAAATGATGGTATGATGAAAGGAGAACGACTGTGGTGGCAGTGGTTATTGTGTTGATATGTTCGACTAGCTGGAGACCATTATCATTATCGCGTTATAGATTGCTGAAAGTATGTATGGGAACTCAAAGTCAATTATAAATGATATTTTTGAACCGCTGGACAGTTGCAAAAATCTCCAACTGATTGAATCACAAATCTCGAATATCTATCGAGAAATGTTTATGTTTCAGTTATTTTCAAATTTTCATCTGACCCCTACTCTTGCCGTAGGCGTAGTCTGATCAAAATAGCGGGGTGTGGTCCTATTTATTCGTAAGATCAGGTGTATGTTAGAAAATTCTACTCTGAGAAAAATTCTACCGACAATTAAATCATGGTCAGGATGACTATCGCATATAATGGTTACAATAACCATGAAAATGATCGATTTAACCACGTTCATGACATTTTTGACTATGATTATGCTAACAAGGACTATTCCGACATTTTGGCAAATGTTTGATGTTGGAATTATGGGTATTTCAACATATGCATGTATTCCATTGAAATAAACCACCCACACATGTGAGTGGCCCCAACAGCATCCCTACTGTTGGTTTAAATCGGTCCTCAAACTAGATGTTTTTAATGCATTCTTGCATTCAATTGAAATAAACCACCCACACTTGTGAGTGGCCCCAACAGCATCCTTACTGTTGGTTTAAATTGGTTCCAAAATTTGAATAACTTTAATGTGCATCTCTGTACAGAGAATAAATCGGTAACATATTTAAATATCTTATTCGCTGCCGACGTCAGTTGAATTCAGCATACCGTTTACCAAAACGAATCCCGCTGCAAACCCAACCATTTTATCCAACATCCCAGTGATTTCTCGTGCAGAGGTGATCTCGGCTTCCAATAAAGCGAGTATCACGTCAACATATTTCTACCCATTCTCTAATCGCCTCAACCTGAATTCGGGCGAGGCCGGCGCCGGTATTGCCTTGGTTTGGGATCACCAGTTTTTACACATTGAGGATGTATGCTGGTTTGGCATCATCTTTTGGTTCTCTGTGTAATAACAGCTGATCTGGCAAAAACGGAGTAGCAATCTCGGGCTGCCAATCATGCTCATGCTCATGGTTATACTGGCAAATGTTGGATCAACTATTTTTAATGGTTGTTTTGACCATGATCATAGTCGGTTCCAATTCTCTATACTGCAATAGTCGTCCTAACCCCCAATAATTTACTATCAAATTTGTCTCTGTGTATTGCGAGGTTTAAATAATGATACGCCCAAGTAACCATGAAGCTGTATATAGATACATCAATTTAGCATTATATTACGATATATGTTTATGGTATAAAGCAGTTTAATCAACAATCAATATGCAACTAGCGATTTGAAATTGGTTCACTGTTGTAGAACCCCTTGGTCCGAAGTACACCTTGAAGCCAGCACCTAACTATACATATTTGCGCATTTGTTTTGATTTGCTGTGTTATTTTGACAGAATATTTGAGAGTGTGTTCGTGTGAGTTCATTATTAGGGGCGTATTATTAAGCTTGGGACCGAGCTTGGGACCGATGTGCTAGTGCTGACTGAGCCAAGAAAAAAATCGTATTTGTTCGGGACCTACTGGTCTTAGAGTTAGTCTATGGTTTAATCTTACCTGCGCCATGAAAGTAGAATTAAAGTCGAAAAGGGCCCCACCCCACGCTAGCGCACATGCTTTATTGAAACCCTAAAACATGTATATTTAGGGCATAGTTACTTTTTCAGCAGTTGAATTGCGGCTTCTACTGAAGTGTTTCATTGCATTTTTAAAAACATACATAGAGCTTGGGATATTTTGAAAAAAAAATCGAAAATGTTTAAATTTCTAATTGAATTTGGATCTTTTCATTGTTATTCTTTATTAGAGGATGTTATTTCATACTATTATTATATGGCATTTTCGCGTAACATTTAAGGGATATAATTTATTATATGCACAAATGTGTTTCACCTTCCATCGGGATTCTAACCAATATTTCTCACGACTGAACCGCTGAGAGTCGGTTGCGTTAACGCTCTGAGCTAAGAGAGCAATAGAATAACAAAGGACAATTGCATAATATTAAGGAAGCATACTCTCTGCTCTCTTTGTCGTTCTGAAAAAAACATGTATCATGCAGCTATTTTTAGATTTTTCTTGCTGAACACGTCTTAGAGACGACGATACCCGAACTTTTTATAAGTGAAAACCTCAACCCGATACGAGCTACAAATACAAGCATACACACCGACGTTTATTACACAACAAGCCGACACGATTTTGATACCCGGACCAGGTTTAAACTGGATAAAAAAAGAAAACAATATAAGAATGTAGATTCTTCGCTGGAAAAAAAGCTCAACCTTCTGAAAATCAACAAAAATAAAAAATAAACCAGTGGCTCTCCAAAAGGTAGCCATATTTTTTCCCGAAATTTTATGAACCAAACCTGCTGCTAGAAATTCCAAAGTTTAGAAGAAAGAAGACGATAATTTCTGATCTGAGACACAGCCAGCTCATTTGTTTTTCATTTCCAAAGTCAAGTTTGAAAATGGCATCCAGATGATACTGCACCAATGCTACTTTTTAACTAGCAATGAAGCATTTATTGAGATAATGCAATAATGCATCATTGAATGCGTATTTAATGTTAAGTTGTTAAGTTGTTTCTCTCTCTCTCTCTCTCTCACACACACACACACACACACACACACACACACACACACACACACACACACACACACACACACACACACACACACACACACACAAACACACTTATCAATGCTTGGGCTGTGGAGTGGGGCAGCAGATGTACCAACGCTAGAGGGTGCAGCCTGCTAGAGGCTCAGGCAAAGCTGGAAGTTATACTATCAAACGTAGGTTCCACCAGCACTTTTCGCAGGGGCGGTCGCGAATCCGTCATTAATGTTGGTAGATGGTTCGACAACGAACTCTCGAAACGCGGACGAGCTGACGAAAGCGTTAGTAAGGGTATGCGACGCAACCATTCCGAGAAAACTGGAGCCGAGGAACAAGCGGCGCCCAGCTTACTGGTGGAATTAGCAACTCAGCATCCTTCACGCTTCCTGTCTCAGAGCTAGAAGACGTGTCCAGACAGCTAAAACCACAGCAGACAGAGAGGAATGTACATAGGTGGTGTTCCGAGCGGCCAGGACCGAATTAAAACGAGAGATAAGACTGAGCAAGACGAACTGCTACAAGGTGCTGACGAAAGCGTTAGTAAGGGTATGCGACGCAACCATTCCGAGAGAACTGGAGCCGAGGAACAAGTGGCGCCCAGCTTACTGGTGGAATGAGCAACTAAGCATCCTTCGCGCTTGTTGTCTCAGAGCCAGAAGACGTGTCCAGAGAGCTAAAACCACAGCAGACAGAGAGGTATGTACATAGGATGGTGTTCCGAGCGGCCAAGACCGAATTAAAACGAGAGATAAGACTGACAAAACGAACTGCTACAAGGAGCTGTGCCGAGCCGCTGATGTTAACCCCTGGGGCGAAGCGTACCGTATTGTCATGGCGAAGATCAAAACTGGAGGTTATCGTAGATGGACTTTTCCCGACGCACGCTCCAAGAACGTGGCCACGCACACCGTACGGCGAGGAAGAGAGAAGTAATGTTGAGGGCATGCAAGTCTCAAATTAGGAGCTCGTGTCAGTGGCAAGAGGGCTTAAGGTGGGGAAGGCACCCGGACCGGATGGAATCCCTAATGTGACTTTGAAAGTTGCGATTCAGGCATTCCCGGAAATGTTCAGGGATGTGCTACAGAAATGTCTAGAGGAAGGCTATTTCCCGGACAGATGGAAAATACAGAAATTAGTGTTGTTGCCGAAGCCAGGAAAGCCTCCGAAGGATCCAGCATGGCATACGCCAATATGCTTATTGAATACGCTTGGGAAACTCTTGGAGAGGATCATCCTCAACAGGTTGACGAAATCTACTGAGATTGAGCACGGGCTATCGAGGATGCAATTCGGTTTCCGGAAAGGAATGTCTACGATGGATGCCATTCGGACAGTGGTCGAGACAGCCGTAAAGGTGTCCAAACAGAAGCGGAGAGGCGATCGATATTGCGCTGTTGTAACGATCTACGTTAAGAACGCCTTCAATAGTGCCAGTTGGGAGGCTATTGCCGAGTCGCTGCACAGAATGAAGGTCCCTGATTACCTGTGCAGAATTCTGAAGTTACTTTCAGAACAGGGTGCTGATCTACGAGACCTACGTGGGGTGGAAATCGGTGAACATTAAGGCGGGAGTTCTGCAAGGTTCCATCCTTGGCCCAACACTTTGGAACGGGATGTACAACGGTGTGCTGACGCTGAAGCTTTCCAAAGGCGTAGTGATCGTTGGTTTTGCGGATGACATCGTATTATCAGTGAAAGGTGAAACACCGGAAGAAGTGGAAATGCTGGTGACCGAAGCAATCGGCTTAATTGAAAACTGGATGCAGGGGTCGAAGCTGCAGATAGCCCACCACAAAACGGAGGTGCTGATTGTCAGCAACTGCAAAGCGGTACAGCGAGCAGATATCGTCATCGGAGGGCTTGCCATAGCCTCGAAGCGCGTGCTGAAGTCTCTGGGTGTGATGATCGACGACCGGCTAAATTTCAACAGCCACGTAGATTATGCCTGTGGTAAGGCGGCGAAGGCCATCAATGCGGTAGCCAGAATCATGCCAAATAGCTACGGACCGAGCAGTGGCAAGCGGTGTCTACTGGCTAGTGTATCATCATCGATACTGAGATACGGATGTCCAGCCTGGATCGCAGCGCTGGAAACCAAGGGAAACCGGGCGAAGTTGAGCAGTACGTTCAGGCTCATGGCCATGAGAGTCGTGAGTGCGTACAGAACTATTTCATCGGAGGCAGTATGCGTCATTGCCGGAATGGTTCCGATTGGCATCACGCTCCCGAAGAACAGTAAATGTTATTAGCGGAGAAATATCAGAGGAGTTCGAAAGCTGGTGAGAGCGGAGTCGATGACTAAATGGCAAAGAGAATGGCACATGGGGGTGAACGGCCGATGGACGCACATGCTTATACCGAATTTGTCGATCTGGATGAAAAGGAAGCACGGAGAGGTAAACTCCAACCTTTCGCAGTTTCTGTCTGGCCATGCTTGCTTCAGGCATCGATTTGCATTGATTCGGACACGCAGCATCACCCTTTTATCCGGAGTGCACAGATATCCAAGAGACACCGGAGCACGTGGTCTTTGACTACACACGATTTGGACCATTGCGAAGCGAGATGCTTGCCATCAGTGGGGCAGATACCAGCCCAGTTAACGTCGGCTATAGAATGTGTCGTGACGAAAGTATTTGGAATGCGATCGACGGAGCCATTACGCAAATCTTGTCGGCCCTACAGCGAAAATGGCGGGAGAATCAAGAAGCAAGTGGTTGAGTAGAGTAGCGGGTTGTCGATCTCGGATGATGTTGAATGGTAGTTTTGCAGACGGGATTACTCGAGTCGATTGCGTCAGTATGTAGGAGCTAAATAGCTCACCGTCGTTCGCTTTTGGGACATCGGATAGATCCGATGCCGGTGACTACTGAGTTCGACTCTGACACAGTGCACGATGACCAAGTGCAGACCTCTGGGTAACGTCAGTCCATAAGGATTTACCGAACCTTGATAAAAAAAAACGCACACACACACACACACACACACACACACACACACACACACACACACACACACACACACAGGGCAGGGCAGCAGGGACTGCGAGGACGCATCCAGGGGCTTAACGTCCCCTCCCCCTTCTGCGAGTTAACGAGGTGGGAGCTCGGATTCCACAGCGCCCACCCCACCCAGGGGTGCCAACTGGCACATTAGGATCAAAACCAGTAAGATCCTAAATTACCGCATACTGGTCATAGCATCGAGGATACGACATGGATCACCAGATTGGACTTGACGCGCAGCGCTGGTAGTCGGGCTATTCTGCTTCCTCAGTATGGAAGAGTGACACCTTCCAGAAATGGAAAGTAGGCTAATGGTGCGGCTGCCCCCGTCCCGGTAAAACCTTGGCATGCCTCCGGATACGTTCGAAGCTTGTCACCTTAAGTGGTGGGTAGAAGGCTCAGATGTTACATTCCTGACTTACGCCGATCCGGCTCTGAACACGGTCCCCATGAAGACCGTGTCAACCCTACCATGGCCTCCCTGATTCAAAGATAACCATGGGATCACGAAAGGCGACTATCTACAACGTGTGGAGATAGCGGTTCGGAGGGGGGACTCAACAAAAATGATGAAAAAGAAAAAAACAAAAACAAAATTAAACGACGATGGCAAAACGCCAGACAACGGATCCTGACCCAGTTGTTCACCCCGCAACGCAGCAGTAGCACAACTCGAGGGGACAGTGTTGGGAAGAAAGACAGGATGGAGGTTGTCAGAAACCGGATCGACGAACTCTATGATTACGTAAAGGACAGGCATAACGTCCACCAGGAAATCAAAGAGATAGTGACGTGTGTTAAATCGGCCGTGATTGCAGCCAGACGCGAACAGGACGCACTGAGGACGAGAGCAGAGACTGCCGAAAAGTTGCTTGAGGACAGCCAAAAGGCAACGGTTGATGCACTGAAGACGCCGAAAGAACCCCAGAATCCACGCTCGGAGAAAAGGAAAAGGGACACACCAGGAGATGATGAGGAGCTGAAAAAGCTCAAAAACGATGATGAGAAAGGTGAAGGCAGTCAATGGCACACTGTCGGCAACCAGAAAGACAAAAAGAAGAAAAATCAGCAGCAAGTGAAAACGCCAGGAGAGAAGAAGAAGCAGATTCATAGGCCTCGTCGGGAGCGAAGTAAGGGTGACGCTCTAATTGTTGAAGTAAAAAGTGGAACGACGTACGCTGAACTCCTCCGAAAAGTGATAGCTGATGCGGAAGTGAAGGAACTAGGGGAAAAGGTGGTAAAAACCAAGCGCATCCAGAAAGGTGAGATGCTCTTCGAGCTGAAGAAGGATCCTGCCATCAAGAGCACAGCCTACAAGATGCTCGTCGAAAAGTCTCTTGGTGAGCAGGCGATAGTTAGAGCTCTCTCACAGGAGTCTGTGATTGAATGCAAGGATCTTGACGAGATCACAACAGAAGACTAGCTGAGGAGGGCGCTAAGGGGGCACTGCGCTCTTGGAGATGCACCAATGACAATCCGGTTGAGGAAGGCGTACGGTGGCACACAGACGGCGGCGATACGTCTGCCGACAGCTGCAGCCAACAAGCTGTTGGAGTCGGGTCGAGTAAAAGTTGGGTGGTCGGTTTGCTCACTGAGAGCCGTCCCTCGAGTTCCAAAGGAATTGGAGAGATGCTTTAAGTGCATGGGATTTGGTCACCAGGCGAGGAACTGCAAAGATCCTGACAGATCTGATCTGTGCAGGAAATGCGGGGAGAAGGATCACTTTGCAAGAGACTGCACAAAGCAACCGAGATGCATGCTTTGCAAAAAGAAGGAAGGAAACGCCCACATGACGGGGGGCTACAGGTGCCCTGTATATAAAAAAGCGACAGCAGGTCGGCAGTAATAGAAGTAACCCAAATAAACCTCAATCATTGCAACATAGCACAGCAACTGTTGTGGCAGTCAACAACAGAAACAAAATGTGACGTCGCAATCATTGCGGTAGCAGATAGCGCGATGATGGCTGCGATAAAAGTGGTGGGCAGATTCCCCATACAGGAAGTAGTGTCCAGTACATGTGAAGGGTTCGTGATCGCCAAAATCAACGGGATCTTTATATGCAGCTGCTATGCACCGCCAAGATGGACCATGGAGCAGTTCCACCAGATGCTCGATGCACTGACAGAAAAGCTCATCGGAAGAAGGCCGGTCGTCATCGGAGGAGACTTTAATGCTTGGGCTGTGGAGTGGAGCAGCAGATGTACCAACGCTAGAGGGTGCAGCCTTCTAGAAGCTCTGGCGAAGCTGGAAGTTAGTCTATCAAACGCAGGTTCCACCAGCACTTTTCGCAGGGACGGTCGTGAATCCTTCATCGATGTTACCTTCTGTAGTCCGTCGCTGATGACAAATATGAACTGATATTTGAATATGAGAGTGTTTGAGGAGTATACCCATAGCGACCATCTGGTGATCCGGTATAGCATCGGCCAGCAAAATCCTGTCGCAATACGAAGGACAAATAGTTGCGAGCGGAAGTGGAAGACGGAGGTCTTTGCTGAGGCACTTCGGTTCGAAAACGAATTCTCGAACCGAAACGCGGACGAGCTTATGAATACGTTAGTAAGGGCATGCGACGCAACCATGCCGAGGAAACTGGAGCCGAGGAACAAGCGGCGCCCAGCTTACTGGTGGAATGAGCAACTAAGCATCCTTCGCGCTTGTTGTCTCAGAGCCAGAAGACGTGTCCAGAGAGCTAAAACCGCAGCAGATAGAGTGGTACATAGGGTGGTGTTTCGAGCGGCCAGGACCGAATTAAAACGAGAGGTAAGACTGACAAAACGAACTGCTACAAGGAGCTGTGCCGAGCCGCTGATGTTTACCCTGGGGCGACGCGTACCGTATTGTCATGGCGAAGATCAAAGGCACATCAATGGCTGCAGAGCTATGTCCAGCAAAACTGAAGATTATCGTAGATGGACTTTTCCCGACGCACGATCCAACGACGTGGCCACGTACACCGTACGGCGAGAAAGAGTGACGTAATGTTGAGGGCATACAAGTCTCGAACGAGGAGCTCGTGGTAGTGGCGAAAGGGCTTAAGGTGAGGAAGGCACCCGGACCGGATGGAATCCCTAACGTGGCTCTAAAAGTGGCGATTCAGACATTCCCGGAAATGTTCAGGGATGTGCTACAGAAATGTCTAGAGGAAGGCCATTTCCCGGACAGATGGAAAATACAGAAATTAGTGTTGTTGCCGAAGCCAGGAAAGCCTCCGGAGGATCCAGCATCGTATAGGCCAATATGCCTATTGGATACGCTTGGGAAACTCCTGGAGAGGATCATCCTCAACAGGCTGACGAAGTTTACTGAGAGTGAGCACGGGCTATCAAAGATACAATTCGGTTTCCGGAAAGGAAGTCTACGATGGATGCCATCCGGACAGTGGTCGAGACAACCGTAAAGGCGTCCAAACAGAAGTGAACAGGCGATCGATATTGCGCTGTTGTAACGATCTACGTTAAGAACGCCTTCAATAGTGCCAGCTGGGTGGCTATTGCCGAGTCGCTGCACAGAATGAGGGTCCCTGATTACCTGTGCAGAATTCTGAAGAGTTACTTTCAGAACCGGGTGCTAATCTTCGAGACCTCTGTGGGGCGGAAATCAGTGAACATCACGGCGGGAGTTCCGCAAGGTTCCATCCTTGGCCCAACACTTTGGAACGGGATGTACAACGGAGTGCTGACGCTGAAGGTTCCCAAAGGCGTAGTGATCGTTGGCTTTGCAGATGACATCGTATTATCAGTGAAAGGTTAAACACTGGAAGAAGTGGAAATGCTGGTGACCGAAGCAATCGGCTTAATTGAAAACTGGATGCAGGGATCGAAGCTGCAGAAATCCCACCACAAAACGGAGGTGCTGATGGTCAGCAACTGCAAAGCAGTACAGCGAGCAGATATCGTCATCGGAGGGCTCGCCACAGCCTCGAAGCGCGTGCTGAAGTATTTGGGTGTGATGATCGACGACCGGCTAAATTTCAACAGCCACGTAGATTATGCCTGTGGAAAGGCGGCGAAGGCCATCAATGCGGTAGCCAAAATCATGCCGAATAGCTACGGACCTAGAAGTAGTAAGCGGCGTCTACTGGCTAGTGTATCATCATCGATACTGAGATACGGATGTCCAGCCTGGATCGCGGCGCTGGAAACCAAGGGAAACCGGGCGAAATTGAGCAGTACGTTCAGGCTCATGGCCATGAGAGTCGTGAGAACTATTTCATCGGAGGCAGTATGCGTCATTGCCGGAATGGTTCTGATTGGCATCACTCTCCCGAAGGACAGTAAATGTTATTAGCGGAGAAATATCAGAGGAGTTCGAAAGCTCGATGACGGAGTCGATGACTAAATGGCAAAGAGAATGGCACATGGGGGTGAACGGTCGATGGACGCACATGCTTATACCAACTTTGTCGATCTGGATGAAAAGGAAGCACGGAGAGGTAAAATCCTACCTTTCGCAGTTTCTGTCTGGCCATGCTTGCTTCAGGCAATATTTGCATCGATTCGGACACGCAGCGTCACTCTTTTGTCCGGAGTGCGCAGATATCCAAGAGACACCGGAGCACGTGGTCTTTGACTACACACGATTTGGACCATTGCGAAGCGAGATGCTTGCCATCAGTGGGGCAGATACCAGCCCAGTTAACGTCGGCTATAGAATGTGTCGTGACGAAAGTGTTTGGAATGCGATCAACGGAACAATACGCAAATCTTGTCGGAAGTACAGCGAAAATGGCGGGAAAATCAAGAAGCGAGTGGTTGAGTAGAGTAGCGGGTTGTTGATCTCGGGTGATGTTGTATGCTAGTTTCGCAGTCGGGATTACTCGAGTCGATTGCGTCGGTATGTAGGAGCTAAATGGCTCACCGTCGTTCGCTTTTGGGATCCACAGGTGGGTAATCCTCCTTCGGAGAAAGGTAGATCCAATATCGGTGACTACTGAATTCGATGACGTTAAGGGTAGGAGCGGATCGGCTCCACCAAGTAAAGCGAGAGCAAAATGATTGTGGTAAGGAGTAGGACCTAAATGGCTCTATTGTAGCCAATTGGCCAAGACCCTTCACGAAGTAATACCATAGGGCAGTCCCGTTTGGGGTTCCGATTGTTACAAGGAAACGGGTTTTAGTGGGATCTGAAGTCGTCCTTTTCTCAACGGTCAACCCTGACCACACTCTGACACAGTGCACGCTGATCAAGTGCAGGCCTCTGTGTTAGGTCAGTCCATAAGGATTTCCCGAACCTTGTAAAAAAAACACTCACACACACACACACACACACACACACACACACACACACACACACACACACACACACACACACACACCCTTATTTCGCTCCTCGTGGTAGCACCCACCGGCTGGCTACAAAGGCCTCACTGGCTTGGGCAACCGACTGCCTAGCACACCACTGCATTATTTATGGCTGCCTACCCTAATTAATTTCGTATGGTGGTTTTTCTTAACGAACTTTTGGGATATCATCCAAACCATTAAAGCAATGGTTGGAGGATGTGTGATATCGTTCGCTTAAGGTAATTTTTTATCAGGGTAGCAACGGTTGCCTAGCCAACAGCCTCCGCATAGCTCCATTACTGCCAAACGGGTGGGAAATTTTCGAAGGTGTACCATTTTATATCGTTCACTGCTACACATGAGACCTCCCTTGCTCACATTTGAAATCTTTGATAGGAAAGTACTGTGCATTTAGTAAATTTAGCTTGCAAAACAAAATTATAAGACATCACCTTTTATTTTCGTTATTTTCAATAGTTTAAAATTGTTAATGGATAATGTATGATAGTTGATATGCGGGAAAATTTCCAACCGATTGATGCAAACATCTTGAAAATCTATCGAGCATTTTTTAAGCTTATTTTGTTTATTTATTTATTGTTCTTCGTCTCGAATTAAAAACATAACTCAACAGACTGGTACTTAACTTAGGTTTCTAATTCTATTCTTGAACACTCATTTAGACATATTAAAATCAAAAACAGCACTCACATTTTAAAACGATCTATCACAGTTATCGAAAGGGTTGTTTTGCCCATACGTAGTTCTATGGCGACAGACTACAAGTAAACTACGGTCACGAAGCTGGCGAGAAGGTGCATAAAAATTGATGTTTTGCAACAGCGCTGGGCAATCTACACCACCTTCGACCTCTGCAGGTTAGTACGTCTGTGCATTAAAGTTTCTAAATCGATCAGTCTACAACGACTCGGATAGTCAGGTAGATTTGCTAGGTCATTCCACGGAAGTTGACGAAGAGCATACCGTACAAAATTGCGTTGAACCCTTTCCATCCGGATGATCTGAACTGAGTGATAAGGCGACCATACGCTAATAGCATACTCCATGATGCTACGAACGATCGAACAGTACAGCGCCTTGAGAGCATATATATCGATGAAACCACTTGTATTGCGACGAATAAATCCCAGTGCTGCAAAGGCCTTTGCGGTAGTTGTGCTAATATGCTCATTGAACCGGAGTTTTGTATCTACAGTAACCCTAGGTCACGAATTGCTTGAACACGCTCTTTAGCTTCTGAGCTGATGGAGTAATCAAACTCTGTTCGGGATTGCCGGCGGGTGAACGTAATAACTTTGCACTTTTTGATGTTCAGTTCCATTCCATTCTCAGAACACCACAATCAAATCTCGTCGATGTCAGCCTGAAGAGCGCAACTGTCGAGATGCGATGATATAAACTTGTAGATTTTTAGATCGTCAGCGTAGAGGAGAAAGCGTGATTTCAGCCGAAAGCACAAGTCGTTCACGAGCAATCTAAAAATCAGTGGTCCCAAAACGCTTCCTTGCGGTACACCTGACGTGACAGAGAAGACGCGTGACCGACTATCGTTTAATTTGACGAAAGCGCTCCGACCAGATAAGTAAGAGCGCAACCATATCCCGTGTGATCCAACCAGGAAAGCCCAGATACTTCAGCTTGTCAATTGCAAGGGTGTGAGGAACCTTGCCAAACGCTTTTGAAAAATTGAAGTATATGGCATCAACTTGGTGACGATTCTCAATTTCCGTTGATAGGAAATTTACGTAAGACATCAGATTCGTTGTCGTGGATCGCTTCTTAACAAAACCATGTTGAAATTCGGAAATCAGCGGTCGAGATACAGCGTAAAGAGCTCTGTGAACCAATTGTTCAAACACCTTGGCCATACAGCATAAAATCGAAACACCTCTGTAATTTTCAACAGCATGTTTGTTACCAGGTTTGAAAATCGGAGTGACTGAGGCTAACTTCCACGCTTCGGGAAAAGTACCTTCACTGAGTGACCTGTTAAAAATAGTCGTCAAAGGCATCAGCAGTGAGTCAGCACATTCTCTTAAAAACAACGGCGGTATCTTGTCTGTGCCCGACCCTTTCGATACATCCAACTTTTCCAGGGCTGACAAAACTTCATGTTGGCTCCTGCCAATTGGCGTAATGGGTTTCGAGCGACTGTAGATTGATCCGGTTCACAGCAGTCCGTGATTGAAAATAGCGTCTACGAGCTTTTCGCACAATGTTACGGAGATGCTGTAACTCAGTTGTCCACCACGGTTGCTTAAACGAATGAGGCCTACTTGTTCGACGTGGAACATATTCTTCCATTATGTCAGTCTGCATTGTGCTCTCATGCCGTGCGGTTCTATTTTCTATTTGCTGAAGGAAGTGCTATTGCTACCTAACGCTACAACAAATCTTAAACAGCACTTTTCAGTGCTAAATAACACCTACAATTTTTAGATTTCCTCTTATTCCTTTTCGATCCTTGTTAGGCCCTTCGGGTAACCCGGCTTGGATATCGCATTGGAAAATTCCTCTTCGGGCCCTCGGATTCTTATAGTTATCTGCTTGGTCGTCGATTTGGAGCAAATTACTCTGCCACTATGGCAAATAAACGCAAACGAAAAGGGCAATTTATTGATTCGCCTGCAAATCAAATTAATGTGAGTAATCAATTTGATATGCTCACAGATGATGAGAGTGATCCATCATCTAATCAAAAATTGAAAAAACTTTCTCGATTGAGAAAGGAAAAAGTTCCCCCTATTGTGGTGACAATTTCGGATTTCCATGCTTTTCGCAAGCAAATCTTAACATTTGTTGAAGGTGTGAAATATTCCCTTCAAATTTCCAGACGAGGTGAATGCCGTTTGCATGCAGAAACCTTGGACGGATACAAACGTCTTCTTGAGTATCTTACTCAGAAGAAACACAATTTCTTCACTTACGACACCAAAGCTGATCGTCTTTTCAAGGTTGTCTTGAAAGGACTGCCCAGTGGTGAATCTATCGATGAAATAAAAAACGAGTTAATAAAATTGCTTGGAATTAGCCCAGTCCAGGTAATTAAAATGAAAATGAAATCCCGGCCTGGCGATTCTCGCAAAGGGATTTCAAACGATTTCTACTTAGTTCACCTTAAGTCAAGTGAACTTAATAACCTTAAGGCTTTAGAAAAAGCAAGCCTTTTGCTCCATGTCCGAGTGAAGTGGGAACATTTCAGGAAGACTGGAGCTAATATCCAAAGCCTCACCCTGTGCCGTAAGTGCCAGGGATGGGGTCACGAAAGCATTGCCATATGATTGGTAAATGCATGAATTGTGGTGATTCTTCGCACACTAAGGACGACTTTCCTGTGAAGGAAGATCCTAAAAATTTGAAATGTTCAAATTGTGGTGAAAACCATAAATCAAATTTTTGGGAGTGCAAGACTCGCAAAGCAATTTTGCAGTCGCGCACTAAACGCCAGGTAGGAAACAATACACGTTCCCGACCAGCTACTACCCATTCTGAAGCTGTTAACAACGATCAGCAAAGAACTAATTCCTACCAAACCGTCGGTAGAAACAGCGGACAGGTTTTTCCATCCGCAACTGTAACTTCAAACGCTCAACGAGGAGTAAATACTATTTCGATACCTGTAGGTACCAACAGGGTTCTATCTTCAAACCCTACATTCTTACACAACCGTGTTGTTAACAATGTTCAACATGTAAATGGACCTACCTACGCTGCCGTTGCAGCGGGTAGAAACTAAAACCAAAATTCCCACGGGACTTCTGATGAATTTGATTTAGGTAACATATCCGCTCCTAAATTAGAATTTTTACAGCAATCGTTAATCGATATGATAACCGATATGCTAAAAACTAATTGCATGTTTGAAGCTATCCAAACTGGTATTAAATTTGCCAATAATATTGTCATGACATTCAAGTTCAGCAATGGATTTTAAGTCATTAAATATTTTGAATTGGAATGCTCGATCTATCAGAGATAACGAGGATGAGCTATTTAATTTTTTACGAGTTCATAACGTGCATATTGCTGTTATAACTGAGACTTATCTCAAACCTGCCCATAAGGTCAAAAGAGATCCAAATTATTTTGTCTACCGAAATGATCGCCTTAATGGAGCTGGTGGTGGCGTATCAAACATCACATTCTTTCTTCATTTGAAACCAAAGTTTTTGAAACTTTGGGGGTTTCAGTTGAAACAAAATTTGGTCAATTTACTTTTATAGCTGCCTATTTGCCTTTCCAATGCACTGGCCAGCAAAAGAACTGGCTCAAGGGTGACCTCCAGAAACTTACCCGTCATAGGTCTAAATTCTTCGTTATTGGTGATTTCAATGCAAAACACCGCTCATGGAATAATGCAGGCTACTACACTATTCAATACCCAAACAGCCCAACTTGCTTTTCTTCAGCCAGAAATCCCTCAACTATTGATTTGGTCCTAAATGATTCATGTCAACTTTGTAGTCAATTGATTACCCATGCTGAGTTTGGTTCTGATCACCTTCCAGTTACATTTGAAATATCTCATGAAAACATTTCTAATTCCATCAGTTCTACTTTCAACTACCATAGAGCTAATTGGGATCAATATCGAACATTTATGGAATACAACTTTGATCCTAATGTTCCATTGCAAACAAGAAATGAAATTAATAATGCTCTTGAATCTCTGGCTTTCTCAATAAATAGAGCACGAGCTGCTTCAGTGCCAAAATGCGAGGTTAAATTCGATTCAGTTATAATTGATGACGATCTTCAGCTCTTGATTCGTCTGAAAAATGTACGTAGGCGTCAATATCAAAGAACACGTGATCCCGCTATGAAAGTCATATGGCGAGATTTACAAAAACAAATTAAAAAACGCTTCTCTGCCCTGAGGAACAAACATTTTGAAAATAATGGGTCAAAATTAGATCCGAGTTCCAAACCTTTCTGAAAACTCTCTAAAATATTGAAAAAACCTCAAAAGCCTATACCAGCGCTTAAGGAAGGTGATAAAATTTTGCTCACAAATGCTCCCATAATTTCAGTTTGGGTCTGACAAGTCCTATTGAGGGTCAGAATTCCAGGGAGTATCTGAATATTTTCTCACAAGAAAATATTTTTGATGATTCTTGGGGAACTGATTTGGATGAAGTAAAAACTATAACTAAAAAAATTCAAAATATGAAAGCACCAGGTGATGATGGAATTTCCTATATCCTAATCAAAAAACTAAAAAAAAAACTAAAAAAAGTAAGCTTTTTGAATGATGCTTCACATCAATACAAACTCAATTTTTGCTGATGAACAGTTTGGATTCCGCCATGGGCATTCAACTACGCAGCAACTTTTGAGAGTTACAAATTTAATTCGTTCAAACAAAGCTGAAGGCTGCTCCACTGGAGTTGCTCTTCTAGACATAGAAAAAGCATTCGACAGTGTTTGGCATGAAGGTTTGATTGCGAAATTGAAAAAGTTCAATTTTCCGCTTTATATCATGAAATTAGTTCAAAACTACTTAACTGATAGAACTTTGCAAGTAAATTATCAGAATTCTAAATCTGATCAATTGCCTGTTAGAGCTGGTGTTCCTCAAGGTAGCATTCTTGGGCCAATACTTTATAACATTTTCACTTCAGATCTCCCTGATTTACCTCAGGGCTGTCAAAAATCTTGCTTTGCTGATGACACAAGCATTTCCGCTAAAGGAAAAAGTCTTCGTGTTATATGCAGGAGGCTACAAAAAAGCTTGGACATTTTTACAGATTATTTTCAAAAATGGAAGATTTCTCCTAATGCTTCCTAAACTCAACTTATAATATTCCCACACAAGCCTAGAGCTACATTTCTGAAACCAAGTAATAGTCATATGGTCACTATGAACGGAGTTCCAATTTCTTGGTCAAATCAAGTAAAATATCTTGGACTGATACTTGATCAAAAATTAACTTTTAAAGATCACATTGAGGGCATTCAAGCCAAATGTAATAAATATATAAAATGTTTATATCCTCTTATAAACAGAAAATCCAAACTTTGTTTGAAGAACAAGCTTCTAATATTCAAACAATTTTTAAGACCGGCCATGCTTTATGCTGTGCCAATATGGTCTAGTTGTTGTGCTACTAGGAAAAAAGCACTTCAAAGGATTCAGAACAAAGTTCTGAAAATGATTTTGAAGCTGCCACCCTGGTTCAGTACTATTGAATTACATAGAATTTCAAACGTTGAGACTCTAGAAGAAATGTCCAACAAAATAATTTATAATTTTAGACAAAAATCATTGCAATCTTCAATTACAATGATCAATTCTCTCTATAGATAAGAACTAGTTTTAAGAAATCCATAATTATTCTTACACGCAGGCAAAAAAAAACCCCTGTTAAAAATACTGAATAGACAAGGTAAAAATAATATTAACACAATTAGATATAAATGATAGCATATAAGGTTGAAATGTTAATTACTTAGCAGGAGCACCTAGATTAATATATGAATGTAAAATAATGTTAAATTTGGAATAAATAAAGAGTAAATACGAAAAAAAAAATACAATTTGTCATAAAACATACGTACCGTTTCATCCGTATGTTTTGCAATAAACATTCCAATCCAATTGACGTCCATGAGAGCGTTATTCAGTTCCGGAAAGTGGCAACGTCGAAAATCGAAATCATCAATTATGTTCGAGTCACTAGCTGGTTGCACGTAGGAGGCATTCACGTCAATGCGAAGAACGAATGGCTTGTGATGGTTGTCAAATTCGGAGGAGGGATGATGGAGGTTCGATAAGTTCAACATCTTTTGGTTCGTTAACAAATGCCAAGTCAAGTGTACGACCATTCGAGTTTAGCAGCCTGTTGATCTGATGAAGTCCGGAGGCAATCATTGATTCAACCAGAGCGATTTCCTGTTCAGTCAATGCGTTGGACGGCAGCAAGCTGTTGATCTCTTCATCGTAGGACCATATCAACTGAGGTAGGTTGTAAGCTCCAACGATGACAATCAGAATTCGACGCACTTTCACAGATTTGCTGGACTTCTGCGGAATGTGCTGAGTACAATTCCGGAGAAGAGTTCAGTCGAAGATAGATTCCGCATACAAAGATCGTCGCCTTGTCTAGTTTGATACGCACAGCGATTTGCTCAATACTGCCACAGTCAACAAGGTCTACCGACGTACAGTTGAGGTTTTCTTTAACCGCAATTAAAACTCCACCCCCACGCTGAAAGTTGCTAGAAGCTGCACTGCCATCACACCGAAATATCGAGTAGCTGGCAGCAAACTCTGAACTAGCGATATCAGAACGAAGCCACGTCTCAGTGAGTATAATAACTTCGCATTCACAGGCAGAAAGCTTCAGAAAGAGCTCGTTAGTTTTAGTACGAATGCCTCTCACATTTTGATAGTATACCGTTAAATATTGCAGGTTTCATTCGAGAAATAGGGGCAAGTCGAGGTATTGTAAGCAGTTTCGTTCATCGTTATTGATCCATTATGACGTTCGTCTCTGCGTTGGACGAAGCTTCGAAAGGTCGAAACGTTTAAGTTTTAAGCGTTCAATTTGTAACGATATTTCGTGTCGGTCGATTATCAGATCAGGGTAGGGTATCAGATCTACCACCGAACCCTAGTCTGTATAAATTCAAACTAGGGAACATATTTGTTTCTGTAGTCAAAGGAACATATATTAGTCCTAATTATATTTTATGCCTTGTGAAAAGTGACAATACTCGGATTGAGCCACCGAGGATGAGCTTGTAATAAGGAAAACATGGTTAGTATCCATTTATGTGAATTCTCATTTTCTGTTTGATGTTCTATAGTTTGAATTGGTTATGACTAGGGTTCTGATGCATGGTCAGTATCGGAGTCATTGTTTGTTTTGTTTGTAATTAACCCGGTTTTGACTGATAAAGGGGCGCTCTCACTGCTCAAAGGGTTTAAATAGCGAAAACTTTCAATATAACTCGATTCATTGCCAACAAAACAAACAATGAAAACTGTAACAACACCGAATACTTCATCATTTCTCAATAGTGATGAAGTAACTTGACATGCACTAAACAAAGGATACGGGATATACTACAATAGATCAAATTACTGGTCGCAGTGGTTTATGTCCTGAACAGAGGGAAAAAGACGTGCTTGGCAATTTACTCAATGACACGACGTTTAAAGTAATGCCGGTGCGTGGTAATGGTAATTTTGATGAGCGCAAGAGAAACTCCAATTAAACCAACTCTTGAGTTGGAAAAATTGATTTGTTCGTCCTGATTGGTGCCACACCATTGACGGGTTTTTAGTATTTGACGGGGTTTGTGCTTGAACTTAGGCTTTTTTCTCGGACTTCTTGTGCAGCAGGGCGGCCTGAAAAGGACAACAACCTGTGAAATGGTCACACCGGAAAGAAGTTTCATCAGCTTCTCGCCGTTGCGGACGGCCAGCTGCAGGTGACGTCGGATGATTCTGGTCTACTTGTTGTCACGGACGAGTTTCCTGCCAACTCGATGACTTCAGCCGCCAGGTATTACATACCGAGGCGAGGTAGACGAGGGCACCGTCTTGATAGTAGAGTGTGCCGGACGACTTGACGGTGCCGAGCACTGATACAACATCTTCGAGATCGCCGAAAGACTGAAGCAAAATGCTAAGGTGTTCCACTTATATGCTTCACTGCTGCATATGAGACGTTCCTTACTTAAATTTGTAGTCTGTGATAGGAAAGTACTGTGCCTTTAGTAAATTTACTCTGAAAAAATCAGCATTATTAGACATCACCATATATTTGAATGATTTTCAATAGTTTCATGTTAAAAATCAAAAATTTACAATAATGCAACCAAAGCGTAGAAAATGTCCCGATTAATTGGTGGTAATACTTTGGAAATTGATCGTAAAATGACGAAGTTATTAACGTTCAAACCCTGACCACTTTTTGTGAAGTGCCAAATTGCCGCAATTCGAATGTGCGACGTGATAACCTTTTAAACTTGGTAAGACCGTGATATTCACTTGAGTTGCAGCAAGTACTCAGCTTGACGGTTAGTAAAAGACTCTGTATTCAATTTTCAAATTTCCTTTACAAACTCCTACTGGAGGCGCTTGAAGCGATTTATGTAAAAATGCCATGTACACGATTACCAATCAGCAATCGTATTACATGCGAAAGAGACAAAGATAAATCCATATAAAATCCTTGACTGTACACTTGGTGACAGCAGGGTCAATAAATTTGTAATGTGACACTTCTGTTTATCGCCATAAACGCTGACATGTTTCGTGCGGGCATCGAACTGAAGGTTCAATGCCAACGCTGACGTATTTTGTGCAGGCATCGTTTTAGTCAATGTTATCCTATGCTTTAATTATTCTGTTCTTATGTACTGTTTTTTCTTCGTTTGTTTGGCTATTTTTTATTTCTATGTTAGGATGGTTAATTGATGTTACTTTGTATGGGCCTTTATAGACCATATTTAGTTTTCTATTATTTTCAGACTTAAGTAATATTTTTTCTCCTACAAATATTTCATGATCATCATTCAGTATCGTTCTAGCGACACGTTCGGACGTGTTTTGCGCTCCATCGGTTCAAAGTTTTTTTTCTTCGTTTTTTCCCTCTCGTTCGTTTTCTCGCGATTGCGCGACCGTCTTGTGATATTTCGCCAGCTCTTGCCAGCTTGTTAGCGGTGGTAAGCCAAAAGGAAGCACTGCAAGCGTGTGCAAGCTTTCCCGCTCGACCTGTCGCCGTGGCAATGGGTCGAAAAAGTCAACACGTGGTGACAACCACGCCAGCGGCATTAGCTCCCGCAAACACACCGAAACCAAACTGCTCCAAGCGACAACGAAACGACGACGCCGATTCATCGGATACCAACGCCCGATTACTAGCGAGCAATCGGTTTGCTGCGCTCCCGGTACAGGAGGTACCGAAGAAAGTGAAAATCCCGCCACTTTTCACCACGTCCAAAAACATTGCTGCACTCAAAACTGAGCTTGCAGCAATTAAGCTAAATCCGCTGTTCAAGCTGTGCAGTACGGGCACAAAAATAATGTGCTCGACTGAAGCTGAATACCGTGCTGCTGGCGCTCATCTGATCGCCAAGCAACATGAGTTTTATACTCATGATGTACCCGGAAACAAGCCGATGAAGGTGATTTCGCGTGGCCTCGCAGAGTACTCTCCGGAATCAATTTTCGCCGAGCTGCAAGCGGTGGCATTGAAACCTCTGAAGGTGTTCGCAATAAGGCGCCAGCAACAAGGAAACCATCGGGACCAACTTTACCTGGTCCATCTTGAGAAGTGTTCCGTCACGATCGAGGATTTGAAGAAAATACGGGCCCTCTTCAATGTCATCATCGAGTGGGACCGATACCGTCCGAAGCAGTATGACGTGACACAGTGCGGAAAGTGTCTGGCGTTTGATCATGGGACCCGAAACTGCCACATGAAACCCCGGTGTGGAAAGTGTGCCGGACCGCACACAACTATCGATTGCGCCCCGATGGATGAAGGTGCCCCATCAAAGTGCGTCAACTGTGGCGCTAACCACGAAGGCATCAACCGAGCCTGTCCCGAACGAGCGGAGTATTTGGCCATCCGCAAGCAAGCATCCACCAAGTCTCGGCCTGGTCAACGCCACCCGCCACCTCGAATGGACGAGGAGAACTTTCCGACGCTCCGGTACCAAGTGCCGAATCTGCCACCAGTTCCATTGAACCATCGCCATGCAAACCGCTCGGCAGCATCCGTCCAGCAACGATTCGCGGCTGCCACTGCCACCCCCATGCCGGCTCATCCTCCAGGCTGGGGCAATCCGGGTTGCAGTAACAAAAACAGAACAAAATTACCTTATTCAACACATGGTGTAGCAAATACTTACTTCAACTTAACGTGAAAAAATGTAACTCAATAGTATTTGGCAGAAAAATCGAAACACCTCGTACGGAAAGATTTTTAGGAAACCAAAAAGTAGAAACATGCAAAATAGTAAGGGACTCAGGCATTACCCTAGACTCTAAACTCACTTTTGTAGAACATTACAACACTATTATAAGTAAAGCAAATAGCATGCTGGGCTTCATTAAGAGGTTCAGTCACAATTTTCAAGATCCATATACTATTAAAATATTATACATTACATATGTCAGGCCAATTCTGGAATACTGCAACCTAGTATGGAACCCGTACTGTTCCATACACGACAAACGCATAGAATCCGTCCAAAAGCAATTTCTTTTATATGCCCTAAGGAAATTGAATTGGACTGTATTTCCACTGCCATCTTATGAAGCACGCTGCATGCTTATCAATTTACAGACACTTAAAGAACGCCGCGAATCTGCAATGCTTTTCTACGTCAATGACATTATTTCACAACGCATAAAATCAGAAAAACTACTCTCGCAATTGAACTTTTATAGTCCCAGTCGGCATCTTAGAACACGGAAATTATTCTTAGAAAAGTCATACAGAACTAATTATGCAAAAAATGGCCCCATTAACCGAATGATGCGCCAGTATAACTTACATTGCGAAATCATCGGCATCACTATGTCTAAAGAACAAGTAAAATGTCGTCTAAAAGACAACAGAAATAATGTATAGTATGTAAGTAGAACACTGTAACCATTGTATGTAGTCTACATTGCTTGACGAAATAAATAAATAAATAAATAAATAAATAAATAAATAAATCGACATCTTCCTCACCAACATGGGGCACACCATCGCCCAGCCGGTAGTACACCAGGAGCTCAGCTCGGACCACTATCCAGTGGTGGCCAAAGTTGGGTCCTCGGTAAACTGGCATCGGATCACCAGACGGAACTACCATCGTGCCAGATGGGAGAGGTTCCGACAACATGTCGACGACACCATCGATTTCACCGTGCAGCTCGAGTCAACTGATGACATCGATCGGTAGCTACAGAACATCGAGCAAGCGATCTCACAGGCCGGGAGCAACATGCACCGGTTATTGATCAGGTGAGCAACTCTGTACCTATTGATAGACCCACTAAAGAATTAATACAATTGCGCAACGCCATCCGAAGGCAATACCAGCGAACTGGTCTGCCTACCTTAAAAACTCATTGCAATCGGATAACAAAAATTATCAAGGCCAGAATGGTGGACCTCAGAAATAACAATTTTTCCGACAAGATCCGCTTTCTCCCAGATTGTGCAAAGCCGTTCTGGAAGTTGACCAAAATTTTGAAAACAAAGCCAAGGCCCATTCCACCGTTGATCCCACTAGATAGCAATGGCTCTAGGGATCGCTTGATAACTCCTGCAGAAAAGGCTGCTGAGATAAGTCAACACTTCGTCAGCTCCCACAACCTCAGACAAAACATCGTCAGTCCACACGAAGCTGCCGTTAGCGCGCTTAAAAACAACATCTATATAAGTCCCAACGTCTTCACAGAGGAGTTGGAGATCTCAGCTGATGAATTGTTGACTTATATCAAAGGCTCAAAGAATATGAAGGCCCCAGGTTTTGATAATATTATGAACTTAGAGCTCAAGCAATTGAGCCCCCAGTTCTTTAACCATCTGGCGATGGTTTTCAACCAATGCCTCCGACTTGGCTACTTCCCCTCGTGTTGGAAGTCAGCCAAAGTCATTCCCATCCAGAAACCAGGGAAAGATCCTTCATGTTCCAAGAGCTATAGACCCATCAGCCTTCTCTCAGGAGTATCAAAACTGTTTGAGAAAGCGATCGACCGTCGGCTTCTCTCGTCTGCCGACGAGCTTAACATCTTGCTCGACGAGCAGTTCGGTTTCCGACGTGGTCGCTCAACAGTGCACCAACTTAACCGAGTAACCAACATCCTCAGGCGGAACAAGTCTGTGGCGAAATCATCTGCCATCATCTACCGATATCGAGAAGGTGTGCCTTCGATAATGTGTGGCACGATGGCCTGGTGTACAAGCTAAAACAATACAATCTTCCCATCTTCCTGGTGAAGATAATTAAAAATTACCTGTCGGACAGGACATTCCGTGTTTCGCTGCAAGGTGCACTTTTCGATGCACAGATTTCCACCGGTGTTCCGCAGGGAAGTATACTAGGTCCATTTCTGTTTAACCTATTCACCTCGGACATACCCCCGCTCCCTGAAAATGGATCTCTGTCGTTGTTCGCCGATGATACTGCAGTCGTCCACAATGGTAGGGTAACAAGAGCGCTTACAGCGAAACTGCAGCGAAGCCTGAATGTTCTGTCAGAATACTTCACCGAATGGAAGATCTGTATTAACGCAGCAAAGACCCAGGTCATCCTATTCCCACACTCCAATTCTCCCAAGCTTGTTCCGCCTGAGGATTGTAAAATTAGCCTAAACAACACAACGGTGGAATGGGCCAAATCAGCTGTCTATCTTGGCGTCACCATAGACAGCAAGCTTATTTTCAGGGAGCAGGTTGACAAAACTGTCAGAAAGTGTAACGTTTTGTTGAAACTACTGTACCCATTGATCAACAGAAGGTCTACATTATCCCTGAAAAACAAGCTTGCTGTCTACAAGCAAATCATACTTCCAGTCATCGAGTACGGCATGCCAATCTGGGAGAGTTGCGCAAAAACACATCACCTGAAGCTTCAGCGTGTGCAAAATATGTTCCTCAGGATGATCCTGGACACCCCTCCGAGGACAAGAACATCTGAGGTCCACCGTCTGGCCGAGATAAAAATTCTCGATGATCGCTTTAGTGAGTCTATCAATCGGTACAGGGCACGCTGCCTAACATCGGATCACCAGATCATTCGGAATCTGGTTCCCCACCCCTAGGATTTTCAAATTATAGTTGTAGTTGTAGACTAAGTAGGTTATCAAATTTTAACAAACAATGCCCCAAGGGCTGATCTGAAAATTAATTTGTAACATAAAACACACTAAACACATAACACATATAAAACACATAAACAAAGCTGAAGAGCCCATTGGGCTAAAACACTTGAAATTTTAAGTTAGTATATAAGATAAAGAACGATAAATAAAAACAATTTTAGTAGTAGCCTACAGATATTTCTATGGGTTTTGCTACTGCTGATTGTTTTGCTAGTCTTTTCTGTTTTGATTTAATTATTAGTCCACGAGCTTTGATTGCTGTAGTTTGTAATTTAAATTTTAACTCTGCATAGTAACTCTCATAATTATAAATGGGATCAATTTTTATCGGATTCATTAAACTGTTTGTAAAATTTACAAGGTTACCGAAAACTAACTCGTATGGGGTGTAAGAATGCTCAGTATTTGGAGTGGTATTGTAACAGAAGGTGTAGTATTGAAGCCAGGAATCCCAGTCATCGTGTTGCTCATTAATAAATTGTCGTAAATATTCATTAAGGCATCGATGATTGCGTTCAAGTCCATCAATAGTCTGAGGGAGGTATGCTGTAGAAAAATTATGGGTAATTGATAGTAGTGAGCAAATATTTTTAAAGAGTTCGTTTTTATATTCTGATCCTATGTCACTTTTGCTAAAATTTGGGCATCCGTATATAAGTATAAAATGTTCTAGGAATGATCTCGCCAATGTTTGCGCTTGTTTATCCGGTATAGGTACGACAATAACGTACTTTGTGAGATCACATTGTATCGTTAAAGCATATCTTTTTCCGTTTTTGGTTTTTGTCATTGGTCCTATCGTATCAATTGATACTAAGTTGAAAGCTTTACTGGGTGTAGTGGTTTCTTTAAAATTTTCTTTCGTAAATATATAGGGAAACTGCCCCCATATTAATCTCATTGTTCCTATATTCATCCTACGATGAATCAAACAATTGGGCAGTTGAAGGATCGATTTCGTTTTCTAATAATGTTTGCTTACGTTAAATAACTACAACAAACATTACTAACTAATCCTGTCACTTGTATATCGTTTTATTTCAAGTAGGATGAATATAGGAACATTGGGATTAATATAGGTACATCGTGTGTTTATTTCTTTTACAATCGATGCAGTTCTTAACGAGCTAGTTGATAGTTTTTCGCATGTTTTGCCAGTAGTATGTCGTTCGTAGTTTATTTAATAATCTTGTGGTTCCAACATGTCCACCTGTCCATGTCCATGTCCATGTGATTTTCAAAGATTATTTTGTCGATATCGGTTTTGTTTGTTATAATTTGTGCTAGCGTGTAGACTACTAGGTCTACTTCATTTGATGATTTGTTACATAGCACTTTAAGATTTTCAGCGTTGATTTTCGAGAAAATAACACTGTTTCTTGCAATTGCTATCTTTTTTATTTTTAAATGTGTGGCCATCGCATTAATTGTGTAAATTATTTCTTCGACATCTTTTATTTCCGTGCACTTTTTTTTTCAGAAAATTGCACTTGAGCCAGATTCTTTTTCGTTTTTTTATCATATATATCCATTGTCAGAGTTGGCGTAGTTTCAAATATTTTCAAAACTAGTTTCGGGAGATTAAAAGCGTCAATGTTATTCACTGAATCGTATGCCCTAAGGTGATCAGTCTCAGAGTTTCGAATTTCAGTGTCATTATTGGCTTTACTTCTTGTCATTGACCTTGTCTGTATTGGTAAAACAGAGATAGTTTTTAATTCATTTGAATCAATAATAACACGTGAAAGTGAGTCGGCGCCGATATTTAGCTTTCCTTCGACGTGTTCAATGCTGAAATCAAATTCTTCTAAATCTACTCGAATTCAAGTCAATCTAGACGAGGGATTTTTCATTGTAAATAAATATACGAGAAGTCGGTGATCTGTTTTAACAGTAAACCGCCTTCCGTATAAATAAGGTCGAAAGTAGGTAATTGCCCAGTGGATTGCGATAAGCTCTTGTTCTATGGTGGACTTATTACGTTCACCTTTTGTAAAAGACTTACCACTTTTAAGTAAATGTCGTCATATTGTTGAGTAAGCACTGCGCCACAAGCTATTTGGGATGCATCCGTGCTTAAAATAAAAGGTTTTCTGAAATCAGGAAATTTCAAAATTTGTGGAGAAATTAATTTGTGTTTTAAAGTTTCAAAAGAATTCCAACAATCCTCTGACCATTCAAATTTTACGGTTTTTCTTAATAAATTGTTTAGAAGATGTACTATTTCTGCAAAATAGGGTATAAAACGCTTATAATAATTACAAAAGACGACGAATCTTCTTACGTCATCTGCGTTCTGAGGAACGGGGAAGTCTTTGATTGCTGAAAATTTAGATTTATCGGGTTGTATCCCCTCATTGGAAATGTGGTGACCGAGATAGGTCACATCAGAACAAAAAAAGTTACACTTCGCTGGGTTGAGCTTTAAATTTCGTTGGCGAAGTTTATCAAAAACAAGCTGTAAATTTTGCAAATGATCTGTAACGGAACATCCAATGACAATTATGTTTTAATTCCAAGATCAATTGTTGTTGTCGTTTTTCTTCATTTTCATTCTGGTTATTGAAAGTATAAACATCGTAATTATCAATATCGGTCAAATGATTTTGAAAATTACGGCTGATTGTTACTACTTCGTCGGTAGAGTTTAAAAATTTTATGATTGAGTTATTGGAATTCACTATGAAGTTTGCAACGAATACGCCTGGTTTGATTTCGTTGGATTTTACTAAATATGTGCCAGACGTATTCCCAATATTTTCCTGTCTAAACGCTTCGCAACGAAATTGGATAAAAATGTTCTGGGTACTGTCATGAATAGGAAATTCAAAAATTTCGGATTTATTCCTACCTGTCAGTATCCAGGTATCATAATCGATAAAACAATGGTATTTGCATAAAAAGTCTCTACCGAGAATTCCGTCGGTAGGGATTGGTAATGGATGTTCAACTAGATGAAATTTATTTTGGTTTGGTTTGGTAGGGTAATGTAAGTGTAACACTTTCGAAATGTTTCTCTAGGTACTCAATTTCGTTTACACCTCACAACAATGACTGACTAGAGTTTTTACAAGCGTTACAATAAAATGACAGTTCATGAACAATGTTCACGAAAAGAGGAACAAAATCACGCAAATGGATTTAAGAGTTCACGTTATTATGATCGAGGATCATGATTCCCAGTCATTTTTATTGTGTAACGAAATGCCAAACAGACATGAATTGAGTTCACGACATTGTGATTCTTTTCATGGAAATAGAATTTAAGGAATCACGTTTATGAGTAGAAAGTCACATATTTGGAATTGATGTTTGTTCACGATGTCGTGATTTTTTGTTCTAGAATATGAGAACGGATTTTTTTCCGTGTAGCATGCAGAATATTATCGGCTTTGTATTCTGCGCCACCAAAGACAATAAAAAATCCAGCTGCTTTGTTCGGCGTACCAACCATCACCACCTACGGTTGTAAAGAAACACTTTCGAAATGTTTCTCTATGTACTCAATTCAAAATCATTGTAAAACTTTCACTTTCGTTTACACCTAACAACAATGACTGACTAGAGTTTTTACAAGCGTTACAATAAAATGACAGTTCATGAACAACGTTCACGAAAAGAGGAACAAAATCACGCAAATTGATTTAAGAGTTCGCGTTATTATGATCGAGGATCATGATTCTCCGTCATTTTTATTATGTTACGAAATGCCAAACAGACATGAATTGAGTTCACGACATCGTGATTCTTTTCATGGAAATAGGATTTAAGGAATCACGTTTATGAGTAGAAAGTCACATTTTTGGAATTGATGTTAGCTCACGATGTCGTGATTTTTTGTTTTGGAAAATGAGAACGGATTTTTTTCCGTGTGGATTAATTTTGTTTGTTTTGAAAATATATATTTTTGCACCTGAATCCACGAGTAAAGTGCATTCTGTATCCAGAAAATCTAACTTCAGGACTACAAAGTTACTACAAGTTGAATTAATGGCAAAGAATCGTTTCATAAATTTTACTGGCGCTGCACTAATTGAGCTAGGTGCACAGGTTGATTCTGTTGCTGTATTTGTTGGTTCGCAAGTATTCCCCCAATTTGTTATTGTTGTCGCTGTTGCTGGTTACCTCTACCACGCCTATTATTGCTGTTACCAGTTCTGTAACCGTTATTATTGTACTGATTATAATTGTGGTTATTGTTATAGCGTCCACTATTGTTTTATATGGTTCTGCCACGAGGTCTACTGCCTCGGGCATTGAAATCGCGTCCTCGACCTCGGTTGTTTGAATGACCTCTCACGTGAAAAATGTTAGGTCGGGACGTTGATGCCTCCTGGTGGTCATTTTCTTGCAATTTTTTAACTACATCTGTGAGCTCCTCGAAAGTTCCTGCTTTCAAGATTAATTTAGTATCGGAATTCTTCACTCCGCTGACCACCGCTTCAACTCCGCGTTTTGTAGCCATTTTATCGGCGATGTCTGCGGGAATTCTTTCATTGATGTAAGCCAATCTCAAATCATTTGTTAATTTTTCAACCGTGTCGCAAAATTGATCATAGCTTGGCTAAGATTCCGTCTGAAGAAATTTTTGATCCGCAGCGCAATTTTATTGCATCAATGATCTGTTGAAAGTCATTCAACTCGCCAATTGCTTGGCGCGCTGTTCCAGTAAGCCTTGTTTTAATAAAACGGACCACTGTGTTTTGCGCTGTTGCTTTTTGTGTCAGCAAATAATGCGATCGCGTCGAGAAATGCATTCAATTGCGTTGGTGAACCGTCATAGGGATTTACCAATGCGGTGCCCAGTTTTATGTCAACGACTGGCATCTTTCTCACTGTTTTAATAAATTTTTGGCAAAACTGGATAGCTAATCCTATTGCCCTAAAACGGCGAAATTTGCTATGGGAAATTAATATTTTATGATCTAAAATTTGACTTAATTCACTGTATACTAAACGTTTTGCTTTTATAAAGAAATGTAAATCATTTGTAGGTATTTTTTGTTCATGTTGGACAAGCAAATTGCTTATTTGTTCGTATATTTGATTACAATGCGCTTTTTTTTTTGTTAATAGAGTTTTTGTTTTGCAATTCCTGTTTGGAGCCTTTTGGAGATTATTTAAATTTTACTTAACTCTCCTAAACTATTTTGAATTATTACTAAATCTTCATTAAAACCCATAAATCTAAACACCAAATAAACGTAAACATTAACTCATGGTTTGTATGTATTCCTTCATATGTTGATGATGGCGTTCCTTCGTACGTTGATGATGATGTTTCTTCATATGTTGTTGAAATGTATATCTCGTAGGTTAGACGTATTGTAATCATATTTTATGTTGATCGCTGCGGTGATACGGGCTCAACGCTCGTTTTTCTGCTGTTGTTTATGGACGGCGGAGGCGCTCTCCTTTTCACATCGAATCTTCTGCATCGCTTATGCAGGGTCTAGCAGTAGTAGCCTTTTTCTAGTTTTTACACATGTATACGATAGCCAGCTTCTTTAACAGGCATCACAATTTCGGTAACTTTCGCGTTCAAATGTCACGAATGTTCGAATTGATGTCACTTTTTAAACCACTTCAAACGATGGTGGCAACACTTTGGACGCGGCGTAATTTATTGTCCATTTCTCTAAATATCATACGCCAAATAGTGCGTATTGCCAGAGCCACGATTAAAACGGCACAACTAACTGTTATAATGTGGACAGGCCCGATTGCATTATCCACTTGTGTTGTAGGCAACAGTTGTTGTTGTTGTTGCTGCTGCTGTTGGTTAATAATAATTTCTTCACTAGGGTTTTTAGATTCTGAGGTACCCATAATTTTGTGTGAAACTTTTTAACACTTGATAAGAAATTTTGCACTTTTCAAAATCTGGCAATGTGACATTTTTCCAACTTTTTTAGAAATTCATCACTTTTTCCAAGTCCGACAATATGAAATTTTTCTAACACTTTGAGAAATTCATCGTTTTTTCCAAGTCCGACTAGTCACCGGTAGCCATGACGTGATAACCTTTTAAACTTGGTAAGACCGTGATATTCACTTGAGTTGCAGCAAGTACTCAACTTGACGGTTAGTAAAAGACTCTGTATTCAATTTTCAAATTTCCTTTACAAACTCCTACTGGAGGCGCTTGAAGCGATCTATGTAAAAATGCTATGTACACAGAGAGGAATTTGATAGTCAATTTTACCATTATTGGGGGTTAGGATGACTATTGCAGTATAGTGATTTTGAACCGACTATGATCATGGTCAAAACTACCATTAAAAATAGTTGATGCAACATTTTCCATAATGTCGGAATAGTCCTTGTTACCATGATCATAGTCAAAAATGCCATGAACGTGGTAAATTCGAAAATGTTCATGGTTATTGAAACCATTATATGCGATAGTCATCCTGACCATGATTTAATTGTCGGTACAACGATGAAATTTTTCTCAGAGTACACGATCACCAATCAGCGATCGTTGTACATGCGAAAGAGGCAAAGATAGATCCATAGAAAATCCTTGACTGTACACATGGTGACAGCAGGGTTCAATAAATTTGTAATGCGACACTTCTGTTTGTCGCCATAAACGCTGACATATTTCGTGCGGGTATCTGAATAAATTGATGAGGATGAAAATGACATGTGGAATACACATGTTACATGTGTACCATAGTATTGAAAACACAGACGTGGTTCTACGTCAGAAGATTGTATACGAACATATTAAGCTCAAAATATTACAAAAAAATTGTTACCATTCTTGAGTGAAGTTTTCTAATTTCATTATTTTCATTATATTGAAGTAATTGACAACTCCCATTACATTTAACTAATTATGTTTTTTGTTGATACATAAAGCACGTAATCAATTATAATGTTTGAAAATTGGAAATACCCTTTTTATCAACATGAAAGCCTAGAAGTGGACAGCAATTTCTGCTAGAACCAAAAATGTGAAGAGAAAGTATTAGTAGGTCCAGGTAGGCAGGTTGTGAAATAGAAAAGAAGTAGTTGAAATTTGGCGTATTGTTTGAATGGCGGCATCCGATCAAGCAGACCATCTCTTGCCTAGCTTCCCCAGTGCGGGGTAGGCAAGGGGAAGGGGACCCCCATGACAGGCAAAAGAGGGCCTGCTTGATCGTGCTCATATACTGCCAATGGCACCGAGCAGTTCTTGCGATGTGATACTTCTGTTGCACACTTCCTAAATGCTACATGTGACAGAAATCAATTTCCAATTAGAGGTGTTTGAAAGACACAACTTCTAATGTTACCGGTTATGTTTATATTAACGACTGTATAAGCACACCTCATTTTAACGGTCACTTTGAATATAATGAAATATTTCAACATGTTTTGGCTGCGTCCTTTTGTTTGCACATTTCTGAATGACATAGCATCAAAAAAGTGCTCAGTTTTGTGTTACCTATCAAAATGCGCGGTCTTACCAACAATCAATATGCAACTAGCGATTTGAAATTGGTTCACTGTTGTAGAACCCTTTGGTCCGAAGTACACCTTGAAGCCAGCACCTAACTATACATATTTGCGCCTTTGTTTTGATTTGCTGTGTTATTTTGACAGAATATTTGAGAGTGTGTTCGTATGAGTTCATTATTAGGGGCGTATTATTGGGACCGAGCTTGGGACCGATGTGCTAGTACTGACTGAGCCAAGAAAAACATCGTATTTGTTCGGGACCTACTGGTCTTAGAGTTAGTCTATGGTCTTACTCCGGAACAACGAAATTCTGGGTGCATAATAATGGACGATGAAACGTATTTGAAACTAGATTACAAAACGCTTCCCGGACCACAATTCTATACTGTAAGCGAAGACAAAGACATCCCCGAAACGGAGAAGGCAATGTTTACCGAAAAATTCGGTAAGAAGGTTATGGTTTGGCAGGCAATATGCGAGTGTGGTAAAACATCTAGTCCGTACATCACAATGGAGAGGATGAACACTCAGAAATACGTTAAGGAATGTCTCCAGAAGCGATTATTGCCGATGACCAGGCAGCACGAAGGTCAAGTTATGTTTTGGCCTGATTTGGCGTCATGTCATTACGCAAAGGACACTTTAGAATGGTACAAAAGTCAAAATGTATGTTTCGTGCCGAAAGACATGAATCCGCCGAAATGCCCGGAGGCACGGCCAATCGAGACTTTTTGGGCTTTAACCAAAGCAAAGCTTCGAAAATTCGTAAAACCAGCGGACGACATCCAAAAAAGATTGGCCAAAAGTGGTCAAAATGGTGGGAAGTACCACTGTGCAGAATCTAATAGGTCAAAGTTAGGAGTCTTGGCTATGATTAAATATTTTGATTAAACGAGAGTAAAATATCATATAAAACCAAATACAAATATGATTTGCCAAATAAAATTATTAAAACTAAAAAAACATGACTTTTTTGTTATTTTGAACGGGTGCTTATACTTTCTGGAACAGTCTATATGTTAAGAGGATCAGCAAACAACACCTTACCGGGTTTCTCTCTGAGGTTATTAAAGTAAATGACGACGAGAGAAACATAATCTGAAAGTCGCCTCAGAAGAGTTATGCAAATAATAGCAGTTAATCTCTTCAATAGCTCCGGATTTTTAAAACAACAGTAGCTGACTTGATCGAAGGCTTTTGATATTTGAAATCAAAACAGTACTTGCGCGTGTGACCTTCTTCTCTACATGCAATGAAATTGATGAAGCTTCTTCTATGTAGTGTATACTGGAACACGTACACAACGTAAGGTATTAGGAGCATATGGAGCATGCGTGGCGAAATTTTCACCATTAGTTTCACCAAAACCAAAGTTTGTAATGAAGCTTTAAATGTCAATTGCTTGAGAATGAATCAAACATACTAACGTATGCATTAAAAAAAATGACTAATTTCGGATGGCGATGAAAAAAACTACAAAAGATAAATCAATGGAACAACATTTCCTTAAATACAACGTTTATTAAGCTTTCTACAAAACTGCTCCGACGCCCTGCCACGTGGTCTTACGGCAGATGGCCGGAACCGTAGCCATGGTCGATGAAAACATGGATCTCGGCATATTCTTCAACTCTTTTGTGGCCTTGGCGATCAGCTGCTTCTCCGAGTTGGCCACGACTTATTGGAGTAAATCCTCCGTTTGAGGTTCGCCCAAAAAAAAATCTATTGATCGCAGCTGGGTTGGCGGTCTTCGGAATAACATTTATCTTCAGCCGGTCTATCTCCTCCAGTGATCTTTTGGTATAATGGACCGAGGCCAGATCCGGCCAAAAGTTCACATCTTCTTTCGATACTTTTTAAAGAAGACGGAAACTTCCAGAAGGCCTCGTAGGAAAGAACGGCGGCTTGGAAATTCCCTTCTCGCTGATCGTCAGTCACAGAAGATTCTTCTTCGGGAACATGGTGTTGGAGAGATATTGGACGCCTACTTTCTTGGTGGGGGCCTCAAAGTACCCGGTCCCCTACCACTCGTTACCATCCAGCGTCATGTTGGACTCGTCATCCATTATGACAAGGACGTCGCGCTTTGTGATGTTTTTCACCAGTACCGTCGGCCTACTTCTCAGAAATGGCCGGTCTCGACTGACGCTTCCGCATAACAATGTCCATCTTGCTCAGGTACTTGTTAACCGTTTGACTGGTATCACCAACATCCCGGACCAAGGCATGAAACGATGAGGCCAGCTTGCCCTTGGTCTCCCTCTTTACCTTCTGCTGCACTTTACGGTCGCGCAGCACTATCGGGTGCGCAGAACCAGACAGAACACTAAATTCAATGGAAAATGCTTTTGCCGTCGCGTTTGTAACAGAAGAGAATCGATAAAAGAAGATAGGCTCTTTTCAAATGTTACGCGAGAAATGTTATAGAACCGTTTTGGTTTACTTTGTACATTGCCTGTAACCTGGGGGTGCGACACATCTAAATCCAGATTCAAGATGATCGAAAAATCCCACGCTAGCGAATCTATCTTTGAAAAATCTTGTTTCAGCTTGTGAATCTTAATCCATCAACTTGCATCGTGCTGCATCTTTTTGCAGTAAATCTTTAAAATCTTCATCAAAATCTTTGAAATCTTCTTTCTATCTACTAATTGTGCGCACATCGCACAAAAGCGAAACAAAAAAAAACCCTGCATCTGAGATAGAGTCGCGCCCCCTGCGTGTAACCACAAGTCAGTTCCATCTGTCAATGAGAAAATGAACATTAAAGTTTTCGTAGTCGATTTACATAGATTGATAAAATCCTCTTAACTGGACGATACTGAAATCTCGCCGGTCCATGCCGCGAATGATCAAATATGATCATATAAAACTGTAAAAATTTTAAAGTCGAAAAACAAAATGTTCGCTCTTGGTTTCAGGGTCTGAAAGTCCTTGGTGTAACGTTTATGTGGTTACTTTCTATGATGGGACAATAAGACTTGGAGTTTTTCTCAAAGTTTTACAGAATGAATCATATTTTAAACTGATGTAGCATGAACATCAATATCAAAATCAGATCAAAATCTGCTGCCGACTCAAATTTAATGAGAGTACAGATGGAAATGACATGCGATTGCCAGCAGGAAAAAAAAATACTATGATTATCGGCAAAATACTTACACTAAGGTAGCCATTACAGCAGCTTGACTGTGTGTATGAATCACTGCTCCAGCATTTTTGTCACGGTATGCTAACATGAACAATGGCGTGCATTGACTTTTTATCAACCTGAAAAATAGAATGAAGGGGAAAAAAAACAATTTATTATGTGCCAAATACTATTTTGATGACAATTCTAATCTAAACTTGACATTTGTGCTTATTCTACGCGTTGTGCGAATCGAGACGACTCGGAGAATCTAGTGAGGTCACAATTAAGGTTGAAAGTTTTGTCATTGAATTTAAAAACTACAGATAACCTATTTTAATATTGAAAATTCTTTTGGTACATATATATGTGTAATGAAAAGGCTCTTAAAAACAAGTTCACCCGCTAAGAAAAAAGTACCCAACGGAGCAGTTAAGTGTGGGAAGCCAAAGTTGGGTATAATCATGTTTACCTACCGTTGGGTACAAATTACTTATTTTAAGGTAGAAATTTACTCAAAAGTAAGTTATTTGTACCCAACGGTAGGTAAACATGATTATACACAACTTTGGCTCCCCACACTTAACTGCTCCGTTGGGTACTTTTTTCTTAGCGGGCATAGTTCACCACTACACGTGACACATTCGCTCTCGTGAGAAGTATTAAAACTAGAATCTTGAATATTTTATTTATTACATATTCAAAGCTGAAATGGTATCCCGAGTAAAGTCTAACATCATAGAGATGCAATTCGAGGCAGCAAAATTTGATTTCACTACAAAATCGTCAAATTTGATATCAAATTAAGTTTTCATCTTACTGTTTTGTTTTAATTATATTGACAAGATCTCAAGTAGATTTATCATTTTTCTATCAACAGGAAAAATGTACAAAAAAAAACTTTTCAAATAGCTCTTACTGTCAGCAGGATCAGTTTTAAATTTAATATCACAGGAATAAATTGTTGTTATTGTTGGATTGTTATCGTAATCGACCAAATGGTCCGAACCAGGGGCTAAATCACTCGGCCACCATGTGTTAACACTGTAAAAAACACAATCCGCCACACTTCAAACACACTCGCCACCACATGGAAGATAACTTCATATCTGGCACCACTTACAACAAATCGATTGTTCGTTATCTCGCTGTATTGTTTTCCCTCTCGCTTGCACTGCACTTTTGTTGATACTCGAAACACAAGTGCTTGTTTACTTTGGTTTGAGAAAGTCCACCAAAGTTAAAGTGCTGAACGAGGATAAGAAAACGAAATGAAAGTACAGTGATTTGTTAAAAAACTTTTGTGAGAAAAACCTTTTTACCGAAGGTAGTAAGAAACAGCCAGCTGCTATTTTTTTTTTTTTTTTTTTTTGGGTGGCGTTTTGCGCTGTTTGCTGCTTTTATACCTTTGACGTATAGATCATTGCACAGAATGTATGGAAAGATGTAAAAATTAGCACTGGTGTCTGTTTTCAGGCAATTTTACTTCAATCGAAATAAATTCTGAGCACAACATCTCAAACCGATCTTACCGAAAATATTCTAAGTCCACGTAAAGAAGCTCCCTGAACTGTCAAAACTGCATTGATGACGCCATCGTGCAATGATCTATTGATGCTGAAGTGTTTGTGTATTGTCAACAATAAAGGCTCGAACGCAGTGATAACGGAAGCGGAACGGCGACAGCAGCGGAAAAGCCCAATCTGACTAAACCTGCTTGTCGGATAGAAAACTGATTAGATCCAAGTTGATTCCAATTGGACATATCGACGTCATTTGCGACAACTGTCAAACTTGTCCGTTTCCGTTCCGTTTTCGTCCACATTATGTTTGGGCCTTAAGGGCTGGGATTTTTGAGTTAGCTGAGTAGAGCAGTTTTGTTGCAAGGATTGTATTTTTTGTTTTGTTTTCTTTGTCTGGCAGAGTGTTTCGGTGCATTTGTTTTACCGGCTGTTCTTGTTTTTGCCTGGGCCGGATAGAAATTGGACGCAACATTTTTTATTGGCATTTGCTTGTGATCTACGAGCGTATCCGTTATTGCGTTTTGGTTGGATGTGAAGTTTTTTTTTTGTGTTGCTGTAGAGCGAAACTTGAGGTTGGAGTGCTGTGCCTATTTTATTTCAGCTTTGTACTGAAGGTAGTATCGATCAGCAAAGGCATGTGTTTTGTTTTTACCTTTATTATGATTTTTTAGAACCGTTTGTAGTTAGATTTTGTTGTTTGTATTTTTGCTTGTTTTTTTTTTTGCATAAGACAAGCAATGCCGTTAATTGGTTCGGTTGAGGCTTATATTCCAGGTTCCACTAGCTTTGCGCAATATGTGGAACAATTGGAATGGATTTTTAAAATAAACAAAATCGCCACCGAAGAGAAGTTGGATTATTTTCTAAGTTTTTGTGGCAGAGAAACTTACAGTGAGCTAAAGCTGCTGCAATCTGGTGTTGATTTGGCGACAAAGACTAACGAGTCGATTATTGACTCGTTGAAACGCAGATATGACAAAGTCAAAGACACGGACATGTTTCAACGATATAAATTGTATACCATGCTTCAAGAGGAATCGGAGTCCGCCGAGGATTTTATTTTGAAAGTTAAGCTTCAAGCGGAGAGCTGCGAGTAATGGGTGTTCTTGATAAGCAGGTTCAGCAGACGTTGATTGAGGAGAAAGATTTGACTTTGGCAAAGGTCGAAAGAATGATGGTCAACCGCGAATGTGCAGGTTTGAGGTGTAGGATGATGAATGGCAACAATCTTATCGTAGTGGCAAAGGTAGATGATACTAGGAGAAAAGTTTATAGCTCACGCCCTCCTAGAAGCAAGGAACGCTGGCACAAAGCTTATAGGAACCGAAGAAGAAGTCGAAGCCATAATAGCAAGAGTAGCAACATATCTTCTCTTTCACATAGGAAACCTTATTTTCGTACTTTCTGCAGCAAAAAAGGCGATACTACAAAAAATACTGCGACGAGTTAAAGAAGAAAAAGAAGCTTCGTGTCAAATTTGTAGATGCACCTTAAACTTCAAATGCTACTAGTACCGACTATTTCAAACGCCTCAAACAGGATATTAAGAAAAGCGAGTCCGAATCGGAAGAAAATTGCATGAAAATTTCTTCGGTTTGTTGGTTAAATGAGCCATGTTTGCTAGAACCTATTGTTGAGCATGTAAAATTACAAATGGAAATTGAGCAAATGGGAAACGCAGATTTTTGCTCCCGATTTTTACTGCCCGACGAGGTACCCAAGCAATTGCAATGGGTATATATAAAAAACTTGAGCTTTTCACCAGAATTCCCAATTGACTACCAGCGTATAGCTAGTGAAACAGCCAAAGGTGGTTTTCTTCAACAAATTCAAAAATATATTATCCACGGTTGGCCGGATAGACCGAAACCAGAATTCATAGACGTCCACGCACACTACCAGGATCTAGAGATAGTTGATGGCAGCATGCTATTCCAGGATAGAGTAATTATTCCACACTCGCTTCAAATGGACATTCTTAAAATGCTGCATAAGAATCACACTGGGATTGCCAAGTTAAAGCCTTTGGCGCGCAGGAGCGTTTATTGGTTTGGATTGAACAAGGATATGAGTTATGTCAGTGACATAACTGCAAAGTTGACGAAGGACTGCTTGTTGATGTGAAGAAATTGATGTCATCGAATTGATAAATTCCTACTATATTCTATTCAGTCTAAAGAACCATGAAACCCTATGCTATTGGTGTGTGAGGCTCCGGTTCTTCTTCCGCTATTGGTTCTCCACGAAAATTTATAGAAACTGCAGTTCGGCTCAAATTGACTGTTAATGATATTTTGTTTGTTAAATCAGTTCCAACATTAGATTAGGGCGAATCTGCTTTTGTAAACAATGGCTTTCGTAGTCCTTTGCTCTTGAACAAAAGGTCACAAATACAAATTAAGCACTCTTTAAGGAAGAAGAGCTTTATTTCTATCCGCTGATATATTCAATTTGAAGGAATTGTATTCAACTTCCGATAAATTAGCAGACAAAGTGTTTGTTGACAAAAGCAGATTCGCCCTAATCAAATGTTGGCGCTGAAATGTCCAACGTGCTTGTAAGTGTGAAATGGATCCTGTGTTTACGGAGGGAACATGGTTCGCGATTGAAATGTTCTTATCAGTTTTCTTGGGCTGCAGGACAGCCTGTGTGTTTGGCGGCACGTGATACTACGATAAAAATAGGCATCTGCACCGTCTTCAACTCGAGATTGTACGGACTGAAGATTGAACATACACCCAAAAGTTGAGAAGGTGACATACAATACAATTAAAGTTTTTGCAATCATATCTTGAGAAATTCGCATGATTCAGAAATTGCAATTTTGCCCATTTTGATCCACAAAGCGTTTTATGGTACAAATGAAGCCATGCAAGTGTGTGCAAGCGACTGGCAAGCAAAAATAGCTCGAAACAAATTTATCGCTGTAGGATCCTTATTCAACCATCACTAACATATCAATATACAATATGGATGAGTCGATATCACAGAATGCCGCATCGCTATTGGCCACTGTTTTATTGCCGCCGTCAAGTGTTCTATTTTTGTTCTCACTGATCATCGACAAAGCGTTTTATGAAATAAAGAATGCCATGCAAGTATGTTAGCGACATGTTGCACATAGCTTGGTGGGAAATATGTCCATTTGCTTCAATGCTGTATCATGAATTCCTCGCCAAGTGAACTAAGTGTTGGGTTTCTATTCCAGCACTCTTACTTAGTCAAAGTGGCTGAATGGTTGCCATCAAGGGCAGAAAATTTGTTGCGAAAATGTTCAAACGTGAGTATTGGGTATCGTGTAGCTAGTGACAAATTTCTGTCGAAAGTGTATTTGTTTATGTTTACTTTCAAGTGCTGCATCCAAACATTATATTTGTTTTATTGTAAATTCGTCAAAATGTTCGCGAAAGAAGTGATCACCAGTTTGTTGCTCGCCCAGAAGAAGCCGAAAGAGATTGCCAAGGTGGTATGGTGCCATGTGGCAACAGTTTACCGCATAAAAAAGTCGTTGCAGGATAGTCCTAAACAGCGGAAGCCGGGAAGCGGACGTCCGCGCTTTGCACGCACGCCGAACGTGATCAAATCGGTCCGTGCAAAAAATGCTCCCAACCCGGTGCTCCCAACTTGCATTATTTTCTGCCGCACCCTGTATTTTGGGTGTAGAGCGAATTACGAACAACTTAACCAAACACCAAGTAGACCAGTTTGGACATTTTCGTTTTGCAAAAAGTTCCACTGGCTGGAGCGGGAATCGGAACCTCAACTTTATAGCAACCGCTTGTACGACGCGTGACGCTGCTAACCACTTGACCACGAAGATGATGTGGGCGATTGATTTGGCCATTTTCTCCGGGACGCGGCATTTAAGCAACGCCATGTTGAGCCGGTGCGTGGTAATGAACATTTCGATGAGCTCAAGAGAAATTTCAATCAAAAATACTCTTTAGTTGGCAAATTAATTTGGTCGTCCTGAAAAGGACGGATTTTAGTTGTTTACGGAGAGATGAGTTTACGTCACCGTCGACGTCGGGCTTCTTTCGCTTGCCTCGTCTAGCGGACGTACCAGACACATTCAGGCGGCGTCTACTCGATCTCCAGTCGCAGGGCGAAAAACTCGGAAAAGCGCTTTTTTATCACGAGAGCGGGATACACACGTCTGAACGTGTCGATGATCCAATAACGAATGATATAAATTATCATATAATGGCATATACATGACATGACAGGAAGGAGGTATCAACGAAGGCAATGCGAATTAAATTTTACAAAAGGGGACGGGCCTCAGTTGTTACGACAGACAGCAGCGTGGAAATGAAATCATTAGTTTTCATTAGAGCGACAGGGGTTTCGGAGGTTAAATTCGCATCTTCTCAACTCAGGCAACAGAAAAACGACCCTTGTCAGGGCCTCAGAACCCCATCCAAAAAGAGTTGAGATATGGGCACACTTACTTCTGAAACTGCTAAATAATTAGAGCAATTTTTATCAGAAAAATTAGAGCTCACAGCAACCAACCTAATCTTTTATCTGCAACTAATCCATTATGTACCTACACAGCAAATAAAGTTGTTGAATATTACATAGAATCAGATGCACATAGGTCATTCCATCGGTTGTGTAATTTTAGGTTGTCTCGATGTACACAATAAAATGATGCATTGCTTATCGATGTAATTTGGTCGATGTAAACGAGACAACGTAGCCCATCGAGACAACGTGAATCGTCGTGACGTACTACAGAGCCGTGACGTAAAGGGAGCAATGTAAAAATTATAGTGTAAATGAATTTCAGATATTATTCATTGAGAAAAACAGGGTTATAGCAGAAATTAAAACAAAATGTTGCTTTTATTTCTATTTAAACAGATTCATCCTTCTTTTTCCTTGCGTTCTCATCCTTTTCGGCATTAATATTGAATGGGAGCGGAAACTCTTCTTTCTTGCGGCCATCACCAGCCGCTCTACTAGCTCCACTAGAAAGCGAAGATTATCCACCAGTACTTCACCCAGATGATGCTGGTGGGTTTGCATTGCTTTCACCTTGTTTACTTCTACCATCATTTTCTTTACTTCGCCTTTATCCCACGAATTATCGCCATTTTTTGTTTATATTCCGCACCGTTGGACATGTTAAAGTCTTCGGTCTTGTCACTCGCATCCGAATCATACACAGCTGGAGTTTTTTTTTTGTCGTTTTATCAGCACCTTATTTGAATATAATTTGCAGTGTCGGCATCATTGCATCCACTTCCGAGCATAACACCGGTTCTTTGATAGAGGGCATCGGCTCAGGTGACATGGGCGATTCACCACTCGATGAAATGTTACCTTGGGGATCTGGTTTGAATGAAAATAGCTCATGAATAAAATCGCCAGATACACCTGCGGATCCTATACGTACCGATTGCAGACGAATATCTGTTCGTCTCAGAGGGATGGATGGCAGAGTGTTTTCAGTTTCCGCCATTTCGTCATCATCTGAATACGGCTGATGAACAATTTTTTTTCACATCTTCGTCGTTGCGGATGGCAAGCTGCAGGTGACGTGGGATGATTCTGGTCTTCTTGTTTTCATGGGCGGCGTTTTCTACCAACGTGCTCCGCAAATACGTCTGTCGCATACGGATGTACAGCGAGAACTGATGATTGGTCGGTCGTCCCCATATGTTTGATATTCGCTGGCGTGGTAACTGTGGCAGTATTAACCAATCAGAGCGTGGCACAAATATGATGTCATTTTCAACCAATAGCTTTGTGCATTTAAACATTTTTTTTTTAAAGTACTTTTTAATTAGTTTAAACAAATGTAATGAATTTAGTTACCAACCGGGATCCAGCTTTGATGTTCTACCTTTCAAATGAAATACTTATCGTAAAATTTCTGTGGGTCAGAGAGGAGATATTATCGTTCAAAGTCTCCAAACCCGCGTAACGCTTGCGATTTCAGAAATTTTAGAACGGCGTCCCTATACAGGAATAGAAAAGAGAGACGTAAGTCCTACGTCAGAAGTGATTAAGAGATTCACAGCTATGTTTGCCCGATTCGGTTTACCGGATGTTGTCGTCATCGATGGAGGTCCTCCTTCCAATTCATTTCCCTTCATCAAGATTCTCGAGAATCAGGGAATCAAAGTAATGAAGAGCCCTCCTTGCAACCCTCAGAGTAATGGACAAGCAGAACGGATGGTAAGATTGATAAAGGAGGTATTCAAGAAGTTGACCCACAGATGCAATCATTGGATACAGAAGAAAATGTGTATAATTTCCTGTTCAACTATAGAAATATATGTTTGGACAACGGTCAATTCCCTTCGGAGAGAGTCTTTACCTTCAAACCCAAAATGGAATTAGATCTAATTAACCATAAATATTCCTACAGAAGACAGCTAACTACACCACAGCATGACGAATCACACTTTCAACGCAGTACACGCGCTTGATCCTGTGTATTATAAAAACCAAAACCCTACTGATGTTCGACGATGGTTGAGAGCAAAGTTTATTAAAAGATTGTCTCCAAATGTTTTCCAGGTTCCGCACGGCGTCGTTTACTATTCGCCCACATGCAACAGTTGCGTTTGGTGGAGGAAACACGCAATCGGAGGGCTACTAAGGTTCAACCGATTTTCGCCAAAGCGTTTGGCAGACCATGACACTGCACACCCAACCAACCAACAACAAGTCGAACCGACACGCACAAAAAAATACCGTCATAACAAACATATTCCAGGTAAATCCAAACATAAACTTAGTTTATTCTGGCCGCAAAAATAAACTTGCATAATTTCAAACATATTCTATGTTTAAATTCAAGTGACATCGATTTTTGAAATAATAATCACCTTATGTTTATTTTAAACATAATAATTATAAGACCAAACGTACAAATTTTGGATTTTAATGGCTGCGTTCTGAATTTGTTGTATTTATTCTATAAATTTTCGTTAGCTAAATTCTAGATATGGCTTGAATCCTAACAGCTTCCAGGTTCAAGGAGTTTGCTCAGAGTATCACTACTGGAGCAAATAGCCTACGAATAAATGTAACGATTGGCTCATGTTACAAGCGTCGACCCAAGTAACCATGAAGCTGCAATAGATACATCAATTTGCATTATATTGCGATATATGTTTATGGTATAAGAAGTTTAATCTTACATGCGCCATGAAAGTAGAAAGTCGAAAAGGGCCCCACTCCTGTCAAACTAAAGCTAGCGCATATGCTTTGTTGAAACCCTTAAACATGTATATCTAGGGCATAGTTACTTTTTCAGCAGTTGAATTACTGCTTCTACTGAAATGTTTCATTGCATTTTTGAAGCTTGGGATAGTTTTAAAAAAAATAAACATCGAAAATATTTTAAATTTTTTATTGAGTTTAGATCTTTTCATTGTTATTCTTTATTAGAGAATGTTTTTTCATACTATTATTTTATGGCATCTTCGCGTAGCATTTAAGGGATGTATTTTATTACATGCACAAATGTGTTTCACCTGAGTATCAGTACTGGAATATACTGCAAATAACCTTCCAATAAATGAGACGATTGGCTCATTTTGCGAGCGTCGAAACTTTGCCTCGGCCTCACGTTCTGAAGACGAAAATACACGGTCAAATTCACCTTCCCGATGAATGTTTTGTTGAAATTACAATGCCTTGAATTTGATTCAAAAATTGTTATTTTCCTTCGAAACATGCTCTCTTTTTACTTTAAACAATTCTTATGTTTCAAGTTGAACATCGATATTTTTTATTTAAATGGACGAAATTTGTAAATTTGACAACCCGAACCAACCGAGCCGAGCGTTATTATTTGAAGAAAAATAAGCATAACAAGTTGAAACGTTAAGTCAACATCTTCATCTGGAAGACTTTCATTTCAATTTGAGTGTTTCCGATTGGTTTTCAAAGTTTTATTTGCTAAATTCATTTATTGTGATATGTTGTGAAAAAATGAGTGCATCAAAACCCCGTGGAAGGAATTTGACGCAACAAGACAACGAAGCGCTTTGCAGGGCTTGGCTGGATGCTTCCCAAGATTCAATTTTTAGGACAAAGCAGAACGTCGAAAACCTGTACGGAAGAGTATTCGTACTATACACTGCATAAAATATTTAGCGAAACGAAAACCGGTGCGAGAATAAATTTGAGTCTTATTGTGTTACATTTTTATGAACGACCGGTGATGATGATGATGCTGATGATGGTCCCGCCCTTACCCCTACAAAGGTTTGAACTAGACGATTTTATCTCTAAGATAATTAATTTGGTAACTGTGGTAACATCAAATAAATGTATCTAAATCACACGCGAAGTAACCGGAAGCTTCCAGCTAAGTAGACACGAGATGACTAAGAGAACCCGCACAGCAACAGGGGTAGCGACAAGCAAGGTGTGTTAGTGTTAGTGACAACATGCTATTAGAAATCATGAATAGAGTTAGTTACATGCGAATATTAAATAGAGCCGTCTACCACATCCCCTTTTTTAACCAATTGAAGATCAGTTTATTTATTTGAGATTGTATAATCGTATTTACTGTTAATTGCCAAAACTCATACTTATCTTTAAGGACTGAATCTGGTGGACGGCTTGATGGTGCGTCGTGATCGTCTGATGGCACAATAGAACAGTCTGAACAAGCAATTGCATCTAAGTTTAATGATTATTTCGTCAATAGCGTTTCATTGATCAACCAATCAATTGAATTGGTCGATGAACCTGATGAATTAAACCAGCCAGTTAATATTAATTGCAGATTTGAAAGTTTTCACCCGATCACAATAGATGAGCTTAGAAATATTTGCTTTTCCTTAGGAAAAACGGTTGGAGTAGATAATGTTAATGCTAGAGTTATTCAAGATTGCTTTCATGTCATTGGTCACACTTTACTGGACCTTATTAATGAATCATTGCAAACTGGGCACGTGCCTGAAGTGTGGAAAGAATCGTTGGTTGTTCCGATTCAAAAGGTTGCTGGAACGATTAAAGCCGAAGAGTTTCGTCCTATCAACATGTTGCACACATTAGAGAAAATTTTAGAGCTTGTTGTGAAAGGCCAGTTGTTAGAATATTTGAATAGTAATTCTTTGTTGATTTCGGAACAATCTGGCTACCGGGAAGGCCATTCTTGTGAAACCGCGCTAAATTTAGTATTAGCAAAGTGGAAAGATAACTTAGAGAGTAAACAAACAATTTTTGCTGTTTTTTTGGATCTGAAACGCGCTTTTGAAACAATTTCTAGGCCCTTGTTGTTGAAAGCATTAAAGCGCTTTGGAATTTCGAGTACTGCATACAGATGGTTTTAAAGCTATTTGTCTGACAGAACTCAAAGGACTGTTTTTAATGATTCTGTTTCCAGTCCCGTGGGGATTAACCTTGGTGTGCCCCAGGGAAGTGTATTAGGGCCCCTTTTGTTTATTATGTATATTAATGACATGCGACGTGTTTTACGATTTTGTGACATTAATCTGTTTGCAGATGACCCTGTGTTGTTCATTGAAGCTAAAGATTTAAATGAAGCCGCTACCCATTTGAACGAAGATTTGCGTTTTCTAAGTAGATGGTTGAAATGTAAGCAATTGAAATTGAATATAAGTAAAACTAAATTTATGGTAATTTCACAGAATCGAGTAAATGAGAATGTCTCAGTTACGATTGATGGTGAGACAATTGATCGCGTTCGGGAGATTAAATATCTTGGCGTGATTATTGATGACAAGCTAAAGTTCAACGCTCACATTGACAATGTCATCAAGAAAATTGCCAAGAAGTATGGAATTCTATGCCGATTAAAAAACGATTTAACTACTTGCAGTAAAATACAGCTATACAAATCAATCGTCTCCCCTCATTTAGAGTTTTGCCCTTCCATTTTATTCTTGGCCAACCAAACACAAATATTAAGGTTACAGCGTTTGCAGAATAAAATAATGCGCTTGATTTTAAGATGTAACAGATTCACTTCCTCGACTTTTATGTTAGACGCGTTGCAATGGTTATCGGTGAAGCAGAGAATTGTATATTTGACTATGGTGTTCATTTTTGACTAAAATATATACTGGCACTAATTAATGAAAATTAAGCAATGGAAATTCACAAAATTGCCACTAAATTATTAAACACAGTGCCAACGAAAAAATAACAATTCGCACTAGAAAAATATAAAATAGCAATAAGAAATTGATAATTCATTTTCAATAATTCAAAAGTGACCGGTAAAACTTTCAAAATTAGCAATGGCAATTAGTATAAACGCAATAATAAACTGATAGTTTTTATTTTGGATTTTTGATTGCGATTTGTTTGGTTTCAATTGGAAGATTTGAAAGATTTGAAGACTTTTGTCACATGTATAGCGCTAGAACTTATTATTATGACGGAAAACTATCAGTTTATTATTGCGTTTATACTAATTGCCATTGCTTTTTTTTTGAAAGTTTAACCGGTCTTTTTTGAATTATTGAAAATGAATTATCAATTTTGTATTGCTATTTTATATTTTTCTAGTGCGAATTGTTATTTTTTCGTTGGTACAGTGTTTAATAATGTAGTGGCGATTTCACATATTTTTATTGCTATTTTTTCATTTTTTATTGATGTTTTATTACCCTGCCGTTCATTTTTAAAGTAGTTAATGGATTGCTGCCTCGATATTTGTGTGATCGAATTGAAGAGGAAGTGATTTCCATTGATATAATACTAGAAACGCGGATGAAATAAGAACACCGAATTTCTTGACATGTGCTTCACAAAACTCATTATATTTTAAAGGAATAAATGTTTTCAATTCGATGCCAAGACACATTAAACGTGCACCAACACTTTCAGAATTTAAAAGACTATGCATTTCACACGTTAAAACTGTATTCTGAGCAGCAAGCGAATTTTTTTTTCAAATATTTATGAAGATTGTACCTGACGATGTTTTACTATTATAAAACGGATTATTTTGTGTGGACCATTTCTCGTACATTTATGTTGCTTTTTTTTGTAAAAATGAAGAATGTATCTGACGAAGTTCTTTATAAACGGATTATAATGAGTTGACTATTTTATTTTTAAAATTTTATTTTTTCACGTTTACAATACTACAATACTCACTATTTTGTTCATCATAGTGATGATGATGGAAATTTGTATAATGTTGTGTTAGTTTAAAAAAAAAATAAAGCAAGTAGTTTACAATTATTTGAGCCTCGCGCGGAACGTTACTTTTTTTGAATTCGTTAAATAAAAAATTGGCTTTCGATGCTTTAGATGGTACTATGAAATAGTAGCGAGTTGTCTGGCTGAATGTCGGGGAATTCTTCGTCAATTCTTTTGTGGTTGAAAGTAAAAGTTTGACTAATGCCGGTCCAGGATTTTTTCGGTTTGGAAACATTCTTGACATTCCTGGTGAGATATTCTTGGCAAGCCCTAAACTAAGCTGGCGGCTCCATTAGTGTTGAAACTGCATTGGCTCTGTAACGGGCAGGATCGGATATTGGTTTGTCTTTTGATAATGTCCTTTTACTGGATTCTGTGATCTGAATTGCAACAGAATGTCCTGATCGCTGGGAATACTTGCGAATTTTTGTGGTTAACATCAAAGCTTTTCACGATTATGTCGCTGTGAAGCAAATGGATACTTTTGAAGAAATTTATATCTGTAGATGAAATCAGTTCGTTTTTTTTTTTTGCATAACTGGTTTGAATTGTTACCAAATTAATTATCTTAGAGATAAAATCGTCTAGCTCAAACCTTTGTAGGGGTAAGGGCGGGACCATCATCATCAACTGGCCTTTCAAATTTCGTGGGGAGAAAGACACCACGTCGCTCAACATCTTCCTGGATCGTGTAGAGACGTTCGCGATATCGGAAGGGATGAACGACAGAACTCTTCTCAATCAAACACCTTCTCCAAGAAGATGCCCTGGATTGGTAGGCACGTGCCATGTCCCAGCACCTACTATACTCGTGGGAGGCGTTCAAGCGGGAAATTAGGAAAGAGTTTCTCCCTAGCGTATACGCTCAAATTCTGCGATTGGAAGCTAGCTTCCGCTATCAAGGAAACATTCGCTAAATACTATCGTGACATTGCCAGTATGAGAAATTTTTTATTGTGAAGAAGAACATGAACGCAGACTATGCTGCGATAGTAACGGCAGCAAGACCAGCCAACTTGCAGGATATGGTGGAGGTATGTACGAGTTACGACGAGACGAGAATGCTACTCAACCGACAACGTAGAATCCCAGTTCCTCATAGCTCTCTACTGGAGCCCAACTTTGCTACTCCAGCGAACACCGCAAAGACTTTCCAATCATCTCAACCCCAAAGGTTCCCAAAGGTTAATGTGATGGAAACAACGGAAGAACCAGGAACTTCGATAACAACACAGCGTTTGGTAGAAGCAGATCATGAGACATCCGCAGAAGAGGATGAAGAAGCTTGGAAATTGAGTATGGATCAGCTAATAGAACAAGTCAGTTCGTTGAAGGTGCGCTTAGATCGGAAAAATATTAAAAAATCGGGAAACTCGGCGTTTACCCAAACTCACACAACGCACAACGGACAGCAAGCATCGCAACAGCAAGCTCACCGCCAGATACCGTCAACCCAGAATCAGCAACCATACTCTCCGGGGCAGCAGCAACGACCGTGGACCTCTGTACAACAGCAGCAGGTATGGAATCCAATGCAGCAACAACAACAGCAAAGATGGTCTACCGCGCGACATCAGCAAAGTGAGCAGCAGCAGCAAGCAAGAGCAAATCTGACTCATCCGCCGATAGCTCGGGGGATATTTCGGGTGTCCATGACTTGCTGGAACTGCGACGAAGAAGGTCATCGTTTTATGGACTGTCCTAAGCCACAGGCAATACTGTTTTGTTATCGCTGTGGTCGCAAAGGATATGCCTTACGGAGCTGCTTTACCTGTCGTACCGATGCGGGAAACTTATTTGCGGGGAATCCACAGTAGAGGGGATTGATTATCCGCCTTATACTACAGAACCCTCAATATTTCCGGACATACAACATCTGAACACAGTCATCATAAATCCCGGACTAGACAACAGACCGCATGCCATCATCAGCGTACTAGGACGCGAGCTTACTGCTTTGCTGGACAGCGGTGCAAATTGTTCTTTGATTGGAGGTAGGATTACCAGTGTAGTAGAAGAACTCGGTCTTCGCAAGGGAACAGTGAAAGGAGGAATTAAAAACTGCTGATGGAACGCAGCATAAAATAAGCCATTTCGTCCGACTTCCAATCGACTACAACAGACGACACGAAGCTCTACCAGTTCTTCTGATTCCCTCTATCCCGGACTGTATCATTCTTGGCATGGACTTCTGGAACAAGTTCGGGGTAAAACCAATCTGCTGCTCCATGCGAGCAACTACGGAGAAGGACAAGAAGAAGATTCGTTGGAAGAACCTTTGAAGGAGTTTTCAGATGAAGAACGCCAACAGCTGGATGAAGTCGTCGGACAGTTTCCCAAAGCAGGTGCGGGCATATTGGGTCGAACCAACATCTACGTGCACCAAATCGACATTAAAGAAGCCACGCCGAAGAAACAAAGATACTACCCCTTGTCACAGTATGTGTTGCAGGAGGTAAACAAGGAGATCGATCGAATCGTATCGAATCGAATCGTATCATTAGATGTAATCGAAGAAGCTGTATTTTCGCCGTGGAACAACCCGCTGGTGGCGGTAACGAAAAAGACAGGACAATACCAGGTTTGTCTCTATGCGAGACATTTGAATTCCATGATGGTAAATGAGGGTTATCCAATCCCGCAAATTTCGGCCATAATCGGAAATCTCGGTGGTTGCGCATACATTTCCACCATTGATTTGAAGGACGCATTCTGGCAATTTCCACTACACCCGACATCGAGACCACTCACCGCTTTCACCGTGCCGTCCAGGGGTCACTTCTAATTTAAGGTTGTGCCGTTTGGACTGTGTACCGCCAGTCAAGCGCTTGCCAGGGTGATGACGCATTTATTTGCAGACATGGAGCCTTTCGTATTTCATTACCTAGATGACATAGTGATATGCTCTCGTACGTTCTCAGAGCACTTGTATGTACTGCAAGAAGTAGCCCGCAGACTACGAGCAGCAAACCTGACGATTTCTGCTGAGAAGTCGATGTTCTGTAGAAAGGAGATCAAGTACCTGGGATACGTCCTCAACGAGAAAGGGTGGCAAGTAGATGAGGAGAAGATTGCATAAATCGTGAAATTTCCTGTTCCAGAAGGCCGTAAAGACGTACAACGATTCCTGGGTATATGTAACTGGTACAGACGCTTTATAGCCGACTTTGCAAAGGTTGCAGTACCACTCACCGACTTGACGAAGATCAAAACCAAATTACGTTGGACTGAACAAGCAGATGAAGCCTTTCTGAAGTTGAAATCAGCTCTAGTAACGGCACTTGGTAGTTTTGCTCTACCCGCTAACCGGAAATTCAAGTATTCTTCTTCAAGGTGAAGGGATTTCAGTTGCAGCACGGATTTGGTATGTTACTTAAGAGGACGCAAGAGTCCCTTGCAAATGAATGTGTAATGTCTTCATGACGAGTTATGCAAAAACTGTAGTAGTAACTATGGAAATAAACTTAAAAGAAACCTCTCAATATTTCTGCTGGAATGGCATTTTACATTCGAAAGTGAACTCATTGCCTCCTATTCGCAAATTTATATAAATTTTGATCGGACTCCTGCGTTTATGTTGATCATCTTTATCTATAAATGTTTAAAATAAAAACCACATTTCTTTTTCCTTTGCCATTACTTACACCCCGTTCGCACTACAACGTATATTACGTGATACAGAGTATCTATATCACTTGTTACCTCTGAAATCGGTTCCAATCACACTTGCTTCGTTGTTTCATTATATTCTATTTCTAATTTGTTTTATACTGCATTTATTCTATATTTATTCTATTATTTATCCTCTTTTTTTATTCTGTATATATTTTACCTTTATTCCATATTTATTCCTAATTACTCTATACTTGTTCTAAATACCTTTGTAAGTATATTTATACACTTTTTGGATTTGCATATAATTATTATTCAGTATTTATAAGACACTTATTGAAAATATATATATATATATATATATATATATATATATATATATATATATATATATATATATATATATATATATATATATATATATATATATATATATATATATTATATATATATATATTGAATTATTTGAATTTGAACTGAATGTCCTATCCCCCAATAACCCTATCACCAAAACCTTTTCCCTTCAACCTCAACGTCGTCGCCTTAACGCAACCTACCAACTGCGAGAAAATAATAGAAAAATACGATGACAGCCAAATATGCGGAGTCATCGGATGCCATAAAATAGGATGCTGGAGAAGGTTTCGGCCTCTTTTTGGTAATACAGTTCATCGTAGTGAGATCGCAGTTAATAATATCCGTTGTGCTTTATTACTGCAGGAATACAGTTTAACCAAGTTAGTGTCGCGAGTGTTGCCCAGGTGCCCAACTTCGCCATCTGAACTGTGGAAAGTGTCTCGGAATACCTACGCAAAGTGAATCACCCTTTTGAAGTGCCAAACCCCACTGAGAAATCGACGCTAGCCGTTTGGACAACGAAAACGCCTTTCGTGGATCCGCACGACCGTCAGCATCATCGAGACAGCCGTCATCTTCGAGAATAAATTCGATACGATCGACATCATCATCATCATCGTCATCGAGATTGCTACCAAACCCAGGTGACGTTCACGCTCGTTCAGATCTACGCTAAATAGAGTAATTTTCACTCAGTTTCGTATTTCCATGCTCAATGTCAAAAACTGAGTAACATGATATAAGGAAACTGAGTAAATGCTACTCTGATTGTAAAAGCGCTGTATTTTTAAAAATAGATTAATTATAATGAAGCTGTCAAAAGCAAAAAACGTGGTTGAGTCCAAGGCTCAATCGATCAAAAGTTTTCAAGATGGGACTACTGTATGTTGTAATCAACAAAAATTTTAAGTCGAAATGCCGAATTCAATCCATGAATAGATTGTAATTCAGTTCATAGAATTACAAATTTAAAGTTTTTCTACACTTCCGTTTCAACTGGCCAGTTGTCGGAAACAATCAACGATTTCATTTAAATAAAATAACAAATAAAATTAGATACTGAGGAATGTTGACTCAAATTTTGATAAATGACCTAGTTAATCAGAAAAGAGTAACTTTATAGCTACTCTAATTAAAGTAGTTCCACTTTTAACAAAACTGAGTCGTTTTCTACTCAGTTTTGAAAAAATACAAACGAGGGTGACTGAGTAATGTTTACTCTAATTTTGACAAGTGACCTAGTTAATCAAAAATGAGTAACCCTTCAATTACTCTAATTAGGGTAGTTCCACTTTTAACGATACTGAGTCGTTTTCTACTCAGTTTTGAGTAATTACAAACGAGCGTGTTAGCTAGCGTTTAGTACACTTTCCTATCCTAAACCCCAGTTTTCCTTGAAATTTACCCTGTCCCATTAATTGAATAAACCTGTTGAACTAAGAAAAATTGAAAAATTGTCGATTTATAGTGTTTTCCTTAATAACATGCAATCCCTTTTCGCTCTCGTGTTACACTACTGGCTTGTTCTATTAATCTCGTTCTATTATCCGCCTCGAAGCAAGTGTGTTGAATGAATCAACCAGTATGATTTTCCCCGACCTTGGCTCAATTGTAAGTAGTCCTGTAAATAGTTTTTTTTTTGCTTAAGTAAATTTCTGAAATTTTGAATTAGATTTATTGTAGTGTAAAGTGTAGAATTAAAATAATAGTAAAGTAGAGTTCCCCTATAAAGAATTCTAACAATGGAGCCCAACGTAAATTGATAAAAAAAAAAGTTTCATATAATACATTAGCTACTTTTTTTTCTTAAGTTCTCTGGGAGGAATCGAAATTTGTTAAATTTCAATGTATCAATTATTTTTTTGGTTCAGTCAAAAACGTGGTCCGAAATCATTTTACAATTTATACAAAAGCGTTCGGATGATGATAACAAATCTTTTGTGAATAATTATTCGTCATTTTTATTACCTATTGTTGCATGTACAAAAGTGAATTATTTAAAATACTATACGGAACTATTTGTGAACCGATTTGAATTATTAACCTTAGATTTTCAATTTTTCAATTTTGTGAATAGATTCAAAATGGCCACAGTACGCCCAACTTCTACTCAGGCTATAGAAGTGATTTTAGAGTGGTACCATGATATTAGGGTGGACCATTTAGAAAATGATGAACTTTTGTGTGAAGTGTCGATGCGTTCTATTGTTATACGAGATGATCCAACATTCTCACGCAGGCGTAGAAGTTTGAGGGAATCTTTAAAAATAGAAAAAGAGGATAAAAGGTTTTTCGTGGCAGATATTATAGGGGATCGGGCTGAAGAAATGAGTATATGTGAACAGAAATTTCAAGAAATTAGTGCCTTGGTGAAACAAAAGGACCGCACCATTAGAGTAAAATGTAAAACCAGATATTTGCATTATGGTCATAGGGTGTATCAACTATTGAACCAAAAAGAAATCACTATGACTGAAAATAAGTTTTTAGATTCTCTTTTTATTGATATTGCGGAGATTTTACAAAAAGAATTTTAGTTGAAGATTGTGATCCAAATAGCCCACAACAGTTATCTTCGCTGAAGGTAACTCATACACCGAATCGATTTTCGAATTTTAGAGCAGAAGATAGAGATTACATTTTATCGCTAGTTACTCGAGTCAAAGACTTAGAAAAAAAAAGACTCGAGTCAAAGACTTAGAAAAAGAAAAAGACCAACTGCTTGCCAAAGCATCACAAACTTCTTTAATTGATTCGAATAGTCCAATGGACCAATCACAATCGAATAATCACAACCAGAACACAAGTTCCAATAAACATGGTGTCACAACTCAAAAATAGGTTAATTTTGTGGATCCTCCAGAAACTTTTCAGCAAAATAGAATCAGATATGTTTCACGTATGCCATCTACCTCTCAATTCAATCCTCAAATACCAACTGTTTCTACTAGCAATAGTCTACCTTACGACCAAAATCCCTCTCAATATGGGTACAACTATAATCCGTCAAATCCAGCGCCACAACCAACAGCACACCATTCGAATCAACAATCGGATTATTTATATCCGCTTAAATATTCAATGCCATTTGCCTCTTACTCTAATAACAATACAATCCAACAGCCTCCGGGTCGCTCGTGACATACTTTACCTGTTTCTCAGTGGTAAGTTACCAAATACGATGGAACAGACCAAGGACTAAAACTCAACGAATTTTTAGAAATTGTACAAACCCTCTCATTGGCCGAACATGTCTCTGAAGTTGAATTATACGAATCGGCAGTGCATCTCTTTATGGGTCCAGCATTAAAATGGTATATGACCATGCGAACCACTGGTCGTTTGTTTAATTGGCAACACCTGGTACTAGAATTGAAAAGGACGTTCATGCACCCAGATATGGACGCACTGATAAAGATGAAAATTTATCAGCGGCGTCAACAGAGACAGGAATCGTTTCATGAATTTTATTATGAAATGGAACGACTTTTTCCAACCATGTGCGTACAGATACCTGAGTACGAAAAGGTTCAGATTTTATAACAAAACATAAGAATTGATTACAAAAAGCAATTAACATTTTTCCCTGTAACCGATTTACGAACATTAATTGCAGCAGGTCAAAAGATCGATGCTCTTAATTTCTCTGCTTACAATAAGGTGTTTGGGGTAGAAAAATCAGTAAATGCAGTTAGTCAGACTAAATCAAAGAAAAGTTCTGAATTTCAACATAATCAAAATGTATCTCGCCAATCCCAAAGTTCCCAATCGTCAACTCATAATCCTTTACGAACACCGCCTCGAAATCAGCCACAGCAGAGACAAAAATCTACTCTTGAAAGTCTTATTGACTCGCATCAACCCCCTCCGGACAACACATGCTTCAATTGCGGCGACTATGGCCACTCTATAAAAGATTGTCGTGTCCCCAGAGCAGTATTGTGTGAAAACTGCGGCTTTAGGGGTTACCCTTTTAATAACTTTTAATTAAAAAACGCCTTGACAGCGGGCCAAAACCGCCGCTCGCTGAACCGATAATCGCGTACAATTCCCCTGATCATATTTTTTTCGAAACTGCTTCGGAAGATATCTACATAAAAGAGCCAATCACGTGCCTGATTACCTACCCTTTTCTAAATGATAATCGCCCATACACGAACATAAGCATATACGAATACGGTCATCAAATTCCGGCTCTGCTAGATAGCGGTAGTAACCTCACCTTAATAAATCAGACTATATATTCTAACCTAAGTAGCCGTAAAATAAAACCTCTTCAGAATCCCATCACTCTACGTACTGCTGGAGGAGAAATTCTGGAAATTCTCGGGCAAGTTTATTTACCCGTTACTTTTAACAGCGTTACTAAAGTGGTGCCGACATTGGTGGTACCAAATTTAGCCATCCACTGTATATGTGGCATGGATTTTTGGGCTAAATTCAATATTCAACCGACTGTCGGAGAATGTGCCCTAGTAGATGATGCTAATGAAGAGACATTTCCTCAGAAAAGTTCCTCTTGCATTCTTACCGACGAAGAGAGACAGGAAATTGATGACATAAAAACTCTTTTTATACCAGCCCGCCAAGGACAATTATCCTTAAATACGCTGGCTGAACATCGAATTGAAATTCAGGAGGAATGGCGGGATAAACCCCCTGTACGCCAGTTTCCATATGTGATGTCACCCAAAATTCAGGTCTTGGTGGCAACCGAACTGCAACGACTACTAGACACTGGAATTATTGAACGCAGTAACTCATCATGGTCGATCAACTGTGTCCCAGTAATAAAACCTAATAAGGTTCGCCTCTGCTTAGATGCCCGAAAGATAAATGAGCGCACAATACGAGATGCTTACCCATTGCCGCACCCATATCGCATATTAGGCCAACTTCCGAAGGCTAATTATTTGACCACGATAGATCTTTCGGAGGCATTCCTTCAAGTTCCTCTACACCCATCGTTAAGAAAATATACGGCGTTTAGTGTACAGGGCAAAGGGCTGTACACCCGAATGCCCTTCGGTCGGGTCAATAGCCCTGCCACTCTGGCAAGACTTATGGACCGAGTATTAGGTCACGGTGAATTGGAACCATATGTATTCGTGTACCTCGACGATATTGTCGTGGTAACGGAGACTTTCGAACAGCATGCCCAGTTGCTGCGAGAAATTGCGCGTAGGCTGAGAGAGGCAAATTTGTCCATTAATCTCGAAAAGTCACAGTTCGGCGTCTCTGAAATCTCATATCTAGGATTTCTCCTTGGGACAAAAGGTCTTCGTGTCAATCCAGAAAAAACTCGTCCAATTGTGGAATACGAGAGACCGAATTCCATCACCAAGCTTAGGAGATTCCTAGGAATGGTAAATTATTAACGTAGGTTTATTCCTGATTTCAGCGAGATCACAGCGACTCTCTGATCTCCTGAAAACAAAATCAAAAAAATAACGTGGGGGGAAGACGCGGAAAAGTCCTTTTGCACTATCAAGGAGAGGTTTATTAGTGCACCTATTCTTGGAAGCCCTGACTTCACAAGAGAATATATTATTCAAACAGATGCCAGTGACGTCGTGGTAGCCGGTGTTCTAACACAGCTACAAGAAGATGGGGAAAAAGTAATTTCTTATTACTCCCATAAATTAACTACGCCTCAACGGAATTATCACGCGGCCGAGAAAGAAGCCCTGGCCGCATTACTTACTATTGAAGCCTTTCGCGGATACGTTGAGGGCTATCACTTCAAGCTTATTACCGACTCATCTGCTTTGACACACATACTTAACACCAAGTGGAAAGTAGGCTCAAGGTGCAGCCGGTGGAGCTTGGATTTTCAACAGTACGATATGTCGGTAGTACACCGAAAAGGAAAGGAAAATGTCGTCCCAGATGCCCTGTCAAGAAGCGTTGCTGTAATCCAAGACTCACCGTCTGCATCTTGGTACTCTTCCTTGGTCAAAAGGGTGATGAGTCAACCAGATAAGTTTGCTGATTTCCGCATTGAGGATGGAAAACTAATGAAATTTGTCACGGCGAAGGATGAGCCATACGACAGTCGTTTTGAGTGGAAATATGTACCGCCACCCGATGAAATTTCGCATATTATCCGGAGAAATCATGACGAAAATTTCCATCAAGGCTATGAGAAAACGTTAGCTCGAATTCAGAAACGGTACTATTGGCCTAAAATGAGTCCTAATATACGCGCTTATATTCAAAGGTGCTCAACGTGCAAAGAAATTAAAGCATCATTCGTACCAATCACGCCAGAGATGGGCAAAATGCGTCAAGCAGCTATCCCTTGGCAAATTATTTCTATTGATTTCGTGGGACCTCTTCCCCGAAGTCGTAAGGAAAACCAACACCATTTAGTCATTACCGACTACTTCTCAAAGTGGGTTATGATACACCCAGTTCGAAAATTGGATAGCACAGCCATGTGTGCAATTCTAAAAGACCAGTGGTTTTACCGGAACTCCGTACCACAAATAATTATAACGGATAACGGCAACACTTTTGTCCCAAAAGTGTTTAAGAATTTACTTGATGATTTTAAAATTACCCACTGGTTAAACTCGCGATATCATTCGCAAGCCAACCCTGTCGAGCGAGTGAATCGCACAATAAAGGGTGTATTCGATAAAAATGGCACACAGAAAATCTTCTGTAACTTTTGAATCGTATGAGTAAAAAACCTAGAAATTTGAGTAGATCTTATCCATAGTGTATTATTTACATCTGCCAAGTTTCATAGCTAAACATTCAGTAGTTCCAGTCATGTCGTCGAAACAAGAAATTGTCCGTGAGAAAATTTTGTGCACTCACAATCAAAATCCAGGGGCGTCCCACCGGTGGATTGCTAAAAGGCTTGGAATTGCAAATACAACTGTGTCTCGTGTAATAAGAACCTTCAAGGAGCGTCTGAGTGTCCAAAGGAAGGAAGGGAGTGGTCGTAAAAGTGGTCCAATGGACAGTAAAATGGCCAGGAAAGTCGTACAACAATTCAAGAACCGTCCAAACATGTCAATTCGAGATGTCGCTAAAAAGTCTAAGGTGTCAGTCGGTTTTGTGCAGAAAACCATGAAGCGTGCTGGGTTACATGTTTACAAAGTGCAAAAAGCCCCAAACCGGAATGAAAAACAAAACATCACTGCGAAAACCCGCGCCCGGAGACTTTACACGAAGCTGCTCACCAAATCCGGTTGCATCGTGATGGATGACGAAACATACGTCAAGGCCGACTTCCGTCAACTTCCTGGGCAAGAATATTTCGTTGCCAAGTCGAAGTTCGATGTTCCGGAGGATGTACGAAAGACGAAACTATCGAAATTTGCAAAGAAGTTTCTAATCTGGCAGGCGATTTGCGGATGTGGTGAAATAAGTGCTCCCTTCATCACTTCCGGAACAATAAACGGTGCGATTTACACGGAAGAGTGCCTTAAGAAGCGTCTCTTGCCATTCATTAAGAAGCACAAAGGATCAACTCTGTTTTGGCCTGATCTAGCATCCTGCCACTACGCTCGAAACGTATTGGAGTGGTACCGAGCCAACGGAGTCAATTTTGTGCCAAAGGATATGAACCCACCAAATTCACTGGAACTTCGTCCAATTGAAAAATTCTGGGCAATTATGAAAACGGAACTTCGCAAACATCCCAAAACTATAAAAACAGAGCTAGAATTGAAGAAAATTTGGGTAAAAACAACAAAAACACTGGGAAAATCGGTTGTACAAAATTTGATGGGTGGAGTGAAAAGGAAGGTGCGGGCATTCGGGATGGGAGACGAAATTGAATAAAACAAATGTTGTAAATCAAAACTCATTGGTAGTTCTTCATTCCCTGAAAATTTCAAGAAAATCCGATAATCAGTTTAATTTTGATGAGTATATATGTGTGTGCCATTTTTATCGAATACACCCTTTAGGACATACGTTCGCGAAGACCAACGGTTATGGGATACAAAGATACCCGAAATAGAAATGATTCTAAACACCTCCAAACACACGTCCACAGGCTTTACGCCGTATATTATCACCCACGGCAATGAACTTCAGGAATCAGGAAACGATCATCACCTTCTGCGACACTACCAAACTCAACCTGATGCTGAAAGAGAAGAACAACGTAAACAAAAACTCTCTAAAATATAGGCCAAAATAGGTTCCTCATTATATGACCTGGAAGATCTGATAGGCAAAGCACTCGGGAATTGGCCTGCGGCTCACTAAAAGCCTGGATAAATTAAATTAAAACGCCTTTTCCATTACTTTCATCGTCGTAACACTATCACTAGTCGATGAACCTGGAAATGAACTATTAATAGAAATAACCAATTCAAACGCAAACCTTTGTGTCAACACATAAACGAATCAGATAGCTTTTTTCTATATATTCTGCTATTATGTCCTAAAAATAGTAGATTGGTTCATATCAGGGAGCCCTCTGCTTCGAATTAAAACAAAAACTAGAAGGGAAAGCCCAATGGGGTTGTACGCAAAGTTGACGTAGGACTACGTAGTAATGCGAATTGAATGTCGTTATTATTGTCATTATTATTATGATTATTATTACTATTATTATTATTATTATTATTATTATTATTATTATGATTATTATTATTATTATTAATCAATCCACTATGTACAACTAGGAAGGACAATATGTGTACACATGGTCAGTCAGCGGTGTTGCAGTTCGACTCGAATTATTAGTTATTAGTTATTTTTGGCATAGTTCGTTCTTTGATTGTTTATAAGAAATAAATTTCTATTTCTTAGAGAGCGAGTAGGAGCATAAAAATTTACGTTTTCTAATATTTCTGGACTGTTTATTCGTTGCTCAATAACATCAGCTATGAAAGCAATCATTGCGAACTCTCTTCGTCTTTGAATTCCTTCTAAATTAATCATCAAACATCGCGACTCATATGATGGTAATGGCAGACGTGTCCAACCTAATTTTCTCAGAACAAACAACACAAACTGTCTCTGAACCGATTCTATACGGTTTACATATTTTCCTTGATATGGAGCCCAAACAACGCTACAGTATTCTAGTATGGGCCTCGCATATGCCACATATAGTTTTTTTTAATGTGTAAGGGTCGTTGAAATGCAAACTATATCTTTTAATAAACCCAAGCATGTTATTTGCTTTATAGATGATATTATTGTAGTGATCAGCAAAGGATAACTTAGAGTCAAGTATTACTCCTAGGTCTCTAATTTGATGACATCTTTCAATTACTATCTGACCTAGAGAAACTGTTTTTTGTGTTATGGAATGCTTTCTCGAAAACGATATAGAGGTGCATTTTTTAACGTTAAGTTCAAACAAGCATTTTTTACACCAGGTGTAAAAATTATTGATTTTGTGTTGAAAAATATCAAGATCATGTGGTTTTTGTATTTCCATAAACAGTTTCATGTCGTCTGCATATACTGAGACTTGAAGAACTTTCAAATTTTGTTCTACATCGTTAACAAATAAAACAAATAATAAGGGACCAAGATGTGAACCTTGTGGCACTCCAGATGTAACATTTACTATTTTAGAGAGATTGCCGTCAAGTCTTACTATTTGCGTTCTTGTTGTCAAGTAGGACTCGATCCATTTCAGTAATCTTGGATTAAATCCTAACTTTGATAACTTAAAAAGCAGCAAATGTATGTCTACTCTGTCAAAGGCTTTACTAAAATCGGTATATAATGCTTCTACATAATGACCTTTATCCATTACGTTTAACGAAAACGTTAAGAAGTTGATCAAGTTAGTAGATGTTGATCTCCCTTTTACAAAACCACGTTGCTTATTAGTAATCAATATTTTAGCTTGATAGAAAATTTTGTCATTTATAATAGATTCAAATTGTTTAGGGATGCAAGATAGAATAGCAACCCCACGGTAATTTTTTACATCAGATTTTTTACCACTTGAAAATTGGGATTAAAAATGGTTTCTTCCGAATGACGGGAAGAATACTGGACTTCAGTGATAAATTAAAAAGCAAAAATAAAGGCTCAACTAATTCTTTTGAAAACGATTTGAGAAATATAGCAGGTAAACCATCTGGTCCAGCACCTTTTGAGGCATCCAGTGTTTCAGGGGAACGTAAGATTTCTTTATCGGATAAACTAAAGACTGAAATATCTTTCATTGGTTCAGGGAGGTACGAAAAGTATTGATGATCACGCTCATTATCATCGTGAGATGTACAGACGTCTTGACAGAAATCAGCAAATAAGTCACATATTCCATTAGAAGTATTACCACTTGTGTCATCTAGATGCATTTTAGAAGGAAAGATCTGAGATTTTCGTTTCTCTTTAACATGTTTGAAGAAGTATTTAGGATCCGATTTTATATTTTCTATTTTTGTGTTGTGTTCTTTGTATGCTATTTTCATTTCAAGATTTAGCTGATCACATATGGTCAGGTAGATAGATAGGTTTTCATCACTTTTATTTCTTTTATATGCTTTATGTGCTTTCTGCTTCCTATTTTTAAGATTGATTACCTGTCTATTGAACCACAGTGGTGCTTTATTATTGATTTTCTTTCTTCGCTTTTTGGGGACTGTTTGTTCTAAAATATCGTACATTATTTCGTAGAATGCATCCACTGATTTTTCTATGCTACGATTACGCGTTCAAATTTGCCAGTCAACACAATTTAATTTATTTTTGATTACTGCAGTGTTTGCTTCGCTGAAATCATAAAATGATTCGGTAAAATTGTTATCCTTCGTTGGGTTTTCTTCGTGTATAAATACGGAGTACTCAACAGCAGTGTGAAATCTTTCATTTTTCCAGAGGGGCGAATATGACTCGGATACGCAGAAATCGTCGGACATATTTATGAATAACAAATCTAAGTAGCAGTTGTTTTTATTTTTCACGGTATTTACTTGATGTAGCCCTAATTCAGCACTTTTATTAGAGTATGAAGCGTTTCGTTGTCCCCTACAATTGGTATCAAGAAAAATTCATTTTCGTCATCAGCAATAAAATTGGCTGTTCTTTGGTTAAAATCTCCGTATATGTGAACATTTGCTTCAGAATCAAATTTAAAAACAATATCACCAGCAATACCAAAAAATAATTTCATACGACTCTTTCCTCGCGTGTTCTGGCAAATACACTGACGCAAAAATGTGAATTTGACCTCCAATGAGAAATCTTACCCATACATGGTCAAACTCCTCACACTTGTCTGATGAAATTTGTTCCGATTCATAGTTAACACTAACTGCTATTAAAACACCTCCACCGCATTTTTTTTGGGATAACAATTTATCGCGATCATCTCTTAAAACGTTAAACAGATTGCCAAAAACTTCTTCGTTATACATTCCATCATCCCAACTCGTCTCAGTTCCTACAATTACTGTATAATTGCACGCAGCAACTTGTTTATAAATTTCGTTCACATTAATTGCACTTTTCATTCTGTTAAAATTTTGACAGTAAATTATTAATTCTTTGCTCTCATGTTTCTGAGGATCGGTTATTTGTGGCACTATATTACTCGAAAAACTAAAACTATTGGAATGAATTTCCTTTTCATCATACGCAACATTAATGTTAGTCGACAGATTAAAATTACTTAAACTATTTACCTCTCCTTGATTAAGAGAAGACGTCAAATTAAGCATAGCATCTTCGGGTGCATCCGCTCCGTGCTGACGCTATATTTGCTGACAGTGATTTCAGCTCGTCTAGTATATCTAATTCCAACACGGAGTTGGAGTTCATTGTACAGTTGGCAGCAATATCAAGTGATAGCTGATTTAAATGACTTATCTCGTTATTTATATTTCGGAGGTCAGTCGATATGTCTCACGTCACCGTTTTTAACGACGTAGTAAGACTATCCTTTGTCGTCATCATCAAAAAGTGACGTCACGTGATTCTTTATCGCAACAACACTGCCAGAAAGACTACTTTTGTATATAGCTGATAATTCATTCTTTATGCTAACTAGCAATAATTCTAGGCCCTCGACCGCCTCGTGAATAATGTCAGGTTTTTCTTGCTGTAACGCGAAACGGTGTATTACCTCGGTGTTTGCGTGCAGTTCCTCCGTAAGGCGTTTTTGTTGTTCAATCAGACAATTGAAATCCAACTTTGCCTGCAGAAATTCTTGGCATTCATCGCAGCATGGTAGGAGATATGAGCTAAGATCCACTACCTTTTTATCCTTCCTGCGCAGTGAATTCCGCTGCACAGTTACTCCCACGCAGGTTGCATGAAACGTACGTGGACAACCTGCACACTTCCACAAAGGCGACTCAGCAAATCGAATGAGCAAATTTCGCAATTCATTTTTAAATTACTCGATACTGATGACGCGAAAAATAGAATATTAAAACAAGAATGAAATCGAAACGCACGCAAAAAAATAATAATCGCGAAACGCGCGTGGCTAGGAGCAAATTAAAACCTGATTGACCTGATTGACGATTAAACTGATTAAACTGATTAACTCCTAATATTTTGTTTGTTGGTTGTCCAACGTGCTTGTCCACTTACTCCGGGACGCGACGTTTAAAGCTATGCCATGTTAATCCCGGTGCGAGGTAATGTAAATTTGGATGAGCGCAAGAGAAACTTCAAATAAACTAACTCTTTCGGTAGGTAAATTAATTTGTTCGTCCTGAGAAGGACGGATTTTAGTTGACGGGGAGAACATGGTTCCAATTGAACTTAGGCTTTTCACTCGATCTTCTTGTGCAGCAGGACAGCCTGATAAGTACAACACTCTGTGAAATTTTCACACCGGAGAAAAGTTTTATCAGCTCTTCGTCGTTGCGGATGGCCAGCTGCATGTGACGTGCGATGATTCTGGTCTACTTGTCACGGGTGGCGTTTCCTGGCAATTTGAGCACTTCAGCGGCCAGGTATTCTATCACCGCAGCGAAGTAGACGGGGGCTTCGGCACCAACGTGCTCGGCGTGGCGTAGTTACCGTTCTCGAGCAGACGGTGAATGCGACCAAGTGGTAACTGCAAACCGGTGCGATTCGAGCGGGACTTTAACTTGCTCTTCATGATTCCTCGAGCTGCTACGTATCACAAATGACTGCTTTTTATATAATGGCATCGGGTACCATTGCATGGAAGGAAGACGGTAACACAAAGGCAATGCGAAACAAATTTAACAAAAGGAGACGGGCCTCACTAGTTGCGCCAGACACCCGCGAGGAAATGAAGTCATCACGCTGTATGGTTTCAGAGGTTAAATTCACATCACCTTATGCAAAAGAAAAATGCCCTTTTCATGAACAAAACCTTATCCAAAGAGAGTCGAGATATCGACATATATTTCGTTTGTTGGTTATCAAACGCGCTTGGCCATTTACTCCAGGACGCAACCTTTAAAGCTATGCCATGTCAAGCCGGTGCGTGCGAAGGTAAATTTTGAAGAACGCAAGAGAAACTTCAAATTAACAAACTTTTTAGATAGGCAAATTAATTTGTTCGTCCTGAATAGGACGGATTTTATTAAACTATTAAACTACGGCTTTTCACTCGGTCCTCTTGGGCAGCAGGACGGCCCAAAAACTACAACACTCTAAGAAATATTCACACCAGAAAAGTTTCATCAGCTCTGCCTCGTTGCGGATGGCCAGCTGCATGTGACGTGGTATGATTTTAGTCTACTTGTTGTTGCGGGTTGGCATTTCCTGCCATCTCGAGCACTTCACCGGCCAGGTATTCCATCACCGCAGCCAAGTACACGGGGGCTCCGGCACCAACGCACTCGGTGTACTGCCCTTCCAGAGCAGACGGTGAATGCGACCGAGTGGGAGCTGCAATCCGACTGCAAATTTGTCACGGCCAGACATGTTACTTGGCAATAGAGTCGGTCGATGGTCGACTTGACGGTGCATAGCCGAGCGCTGACTCAACATCTTCGAGATCGCTGAAAGACTGAAGGAAAATTCCAACGTGTCCCATTTAAATATCTTTTCTTGATGCATAGCAGACGTTCCTTACTTAAATATGAAGTCTGAGCTAAGAAAGTACTGTATATTTGGTAAATTTACTCTGAAAAATCGGCATTATAAGACATCACCTTATAATTGCGTCAATTTCAATAGTAGAATGTTAAAAAGCAATAGTTTTAAATATTCGAATCGAAGCGTAGAAAATGTTCCGATCGATTGGTGCAAACATTTTGGAAATCAATCGTGGAATGAATGAGTTATTAACGTTCAAAACCTATATATTTTTCGTTACGCTCCAAATTTTCGCAATCCGAACGTGTATCCCCGTATTGAAAACACAGACGTAGTCCTACGTCAAAAAGCCAGCAGTGGCTAAAATTAACTTACTAGGAGGTAAAAAATATCTACAGGAACCAGACCATATAAAGCAAACATTGGGTAAATTTTTATGCTATTTCGATCAAATAAATAAAAATAGATAAGTATGTTAGTATTTGTTTATTTCACTGGAAATAAAAGAAATAGAAAACAATTCATCAATCGCCAATCAACATCAATCGCCTGGACAAGACTCCGTCTTACTTTCGTCCTAACCGTTTATGAGTACCGATAAGTAGAATGAAGCGCACGTAAAATTGGTTGTCCTAGTGCAAACAGTGAAAACGGTTGTTTTTTCCGTGTTAATTTGTTTATTGTTCATGGTCTTCGATAGATTCGTACAGACTGGTTTAACTTAGGTGTACTTAAGCTAAGTTTTTAATCCTAATTTTAAAACAATTTTTCGAGACATTAAAATCAAAAAGGTCACAAATATCATTAAATGCTCTAAGGCAGGAACTGAGGGGATTGTTGAAGCCATAGCACGTTCTATGTCCGGGAACAGCAATGAGTGCCGAATACCGCAACTGACGCTGAGGAACGTTCAAAGGTATTTCTACGAGAAGGTTCGAGCAATCGATGTTATTTTTCATAACGTCAAAGACCACCAGCCGTTGTAACTTTAGTCGTCTTGCTAAGAGCAGCACCAAATCGATTAGTTGACATCGTTCCGGATAGTCAGGTAGTAGACAGGATCGTTCCATGGTAAATGTCGCAGAGCAAACCGAATGAAGGATTTCTGCACACGCTCAATTCGAATCACCTGAGACGTGTGGTATGGGGCCCAGATGGGAGCAGCGTATTCTAGAATACTGCGTACCAAAGCACAGAACAGAGCTTTAAGCGTATACACGTCGGTAAACTGAGATGCATTGCGACGGATGAATCCCACAATCGAAAAAGCTTTGGCAGTTATAGTTGAGATGTGTTCATTGAAACGAAGCTTGCAATCTATGATAACTCCCAAATCACGTATAGACTGTACACGGACTAGCGCATTAGCACCGATGGTGTACTGGTGATTGATCGGCGTATAACTGCGGCTAAATGTGATCACCTTGCATTTATTAATGTTCACGTTCATTCCGTTCTCACTGCACCATCGCGAAAGGATATCGATGTCTGCTTGCAAGGCAATACAGTCCAAAATCGACTTGATGACACGGAAGATTTTGAGGTCGTCGGCAAAGAGCAGCTTCCCAGATGATATTAGTTCGCACAAGTCGTTGATGAAAAGGACGAAGATCAATGGTCCTAACACACTACCCTGTGGAACTCCAGATGGAACGTCAAATGTTATGGAATGTGCAGAGTTCACCTGTACAAAGGCTTTCCTACCGGTCAAGTATGACTTTAACCAGTCGAATATCCAATCAGGGAAACCCATGTGCCTTATTTTTTCCACTGCAAATATATGCGGAACGGTATCGAACGCTTTTGAAAAATCGATGTATACCGAGTCCATTTGATTTCGGCATTCAATCTCTCGAAACAACACGTTTGTACAGCATAGTAAGTTCGTCGTTGACGAGCGATGTGGAACAAATCCATGTTGGTAATCCGATTTGCCGATATCGGATTTGCTGCTGCCAGTAAGATCTCGTGGATCAAAGATTCGAACAGCTTACCAATACAACAAAGAATCGATATTCCGCGATAGTTTTCGACGTTGCGAAGGGTGCCTGATTTGTGGATAGGAATCATTTTTGCAGTTTTCCAAGCACTGGGGAATGTTTTGTCATCCAACGAGCGATTGAAAAGTATCGTCAATGGTGAGACTAACGAATCAGCCATGTTTCGGTGAGAACGATCACGTCGTAATCGCAGTTCGACAATCCAAGCTTCAAATCTGATGTTTTTGTTCGCAGGCCTCTAACGTTCTGGTAATATACCGATAGAAAATGATGTCTTGACGGGGCACTGTTGCTATCACAACCATTAACAAACGAAGATGTGGAACTTGGTGCGGAGTTTACGGCGGTCGATACAGGACTGGTAGTCTGGGATGAAGTAGCAGCGACACTTGCTGTAGTACAGCTCGGAAAATCGACAAGGGTGGCACTGTAAGGCGAAAACGCATCAGGCAGAGTATTGGTTGATAATAGGAAGTACTTGCCTGGTAGTTGTGTAATCCGCCAGATTACGTTCAAAGTAATGTTCTAGTGCACTGAATCCGTGGACACTACGTTTGAAGCCAATTATTTCCGTGATTTACTGCAAATTGGCACTTTTTGCTAAAGTTTTTTCCGTGCCATAAGTTATGTGAACAAAGGACCACACATTCGAGCAACAACAAGTGAGTTCCGCCATCATGACCGACAAAGATCACCAAACCAGACTTCGAAGTAACTTACTCGTTAAAGTGGGTGCAAAGGGAAGTGATAGCGACATGACCGTTGCAGACCTTGCAAAACTAATGCAAGCCCAACTGTCTACCTACCAACGATCAGCGAAAGAGGATTTTAAGAGACATGGAGAATCGCTGTCATCCATTACGTTGGAGATGAGTAAACTGCGTAATGACATCGCTTCAGATATCGAGAAGCTACGGGATGAAAACAAACGAACATTTACCACGTTGTCCTGCTCTATTGAAAAAGCTAAAGAGGATACGTCTATCGCATTGCACAGATCCGCTCGCGTAGACGATCTTGTTGTGAGCGGAATCCCATTTGTAGTTGGAGAAAAACTTCTATCATACTTCCACACTTGGTGCAGATCGTTCGGTTATGCGGAGGGAGATTTTTCTGTGGTGGACATTCGTCAGCTCTCTAAAGGAGTAACAACTGCTGGGAATGTCTACGTCATCTTGATAAAATTTGCCATCACTATCCAGCGAAACGACTTTTACTCATGTTACCTTCGGTCGCGATCGATATCACTCTCTGGAATTGGATTCACAATTGAGAAGCGAATATACATTAACGAAAACCTGGGACCCAACGTTCGTGAACTGCGTACCAAGGAACTGAAACTAAAAAAGGATGGAAAGCTGCGAGGGGTATTTACTCGAAACAGTGTGCTGTATGTGAGGAGAGTCGGAGATGATAAAGATACGGCTATATCAACAGAGAGTAATCTCATTTCGGCATCGTCTACCCTTTCCTAAATTGTTACTTTTTCTCCTTCAATTCCTTTCCCTGTATCCCATGATTCCCCACCTAAAAGTTTGTTCGTGCTGCTGCTGGCTGATATATCGTTGCTACTGGAACAGGGTGCTGAATGGCGCAAGTGTTCGAGCTGTTGTTGCTGTTGATGGTTTGCTGTTGCTTATCCTGGACGCTGATTGGCGTAGCAATATTCTGGAACTTGGCGCTGAATGGCGCATATGCTGCTGTATTCCGGTTGATCAATATTTTCATTCATTTTTGCTTTCACTGTTTTTGCATTTAGTTTTCATTCAAATGAGTTCGATAAAAATATATATTGTAATGAATATTGTGCTTGATGAAATGCTTTCATATTATCCTCTTTTAGTTGCTTTGTGTTATTATTTGTCAGATGGCTAATGAACCAATGATTTACACTTCGACGAACTGGTGTATTCCTGGCACAGTGATGAAATCCGCGTTTTTTCAAAGATAAACTATCCATATGTTGCCTGAATAGTCAAAGTATATGTGTTCGTAAGTTTTGTAAAGTTGAAGAATTACGTAAAATTGCTGAGGTGAGTAATGTCGATATTATTTGTGTAAGCGAAACATGGTTGACGGATAGAACGAACAATTCTGTTGTGGCATTTGATGGCTATGAGATAGTAAGACATGATCGGATAGGTCGTATAGGGGGTGGTATATTATTATACATAAAGACTGGAATTCATTTCAATTCGTATTCGTATCACATCAGGAGTTCCCCAGGGCTCAATTCTTGGGCCTCTATTAGAAATATCCAGCAAAATAAATGAAGATTTACAAATAATTCACGAATGGTCTACGTGTAATAGGCTTACTCTTAATTCTAGAAAAACGAAGGCAATTTTTAGTTCCAACTCTTCATTCCATGTAACATTGAAACCAATATTAAAATTACATCAAGAAATAATTGAATATGTTGAAAGTGCAACGAGTTTGGGCATTCAGATTCAATCTAATTTTGGGTGGGACAAGAGTGCTATGTTACAATGTGGGAAAATCTACGCTTCTTTGCGTTTACTATAATTTACAAAAAAACCATCAACAACCACTATTACTACAAAAAACATCCAAATCCCTTTCTTAAAAAACTAATTTTGTTTCATCGTCGTTTCTCAAAAGTGATACCAAGTTAAAGCTGTTTAAAAGCCTTATTCTTCCACATTTCATGGCTTGTGACTTTCTTCTAGATGAAATATCGGTTTTCTCATTTAATAAACTACGGGTCGCCTTGAATGCATGCCTACGTTATGTGTTCAACTTAAACAGATACACAAGTGTTTCTCACTTGCAGCATATATTAATTGGTTTAATATATTAAACTTCAGCAAACTACGTTCATGTTTATTTTTGCATGGTCTCACGAGTTAAAAAATGCCAGCAAATTACAATTTTCACGAAGCAATCGTTCTAAGAAATTTATTCTTCCGCGACATCGAACCTCTAAGTATGGTAATTCATTTTTCGTTCGAGGTGTAGTTCACTGGAATTCTTTACCAAATAATCTTTCCAGCGAAACTTCTTTCATAGCATTTAAGAGAGGATGTATAGAGCATTTCAAGTAATAGAAGAACTTTAAAAGTTTAATCAATATTGAAGAACAAAAAATTAGTTAAATTTGTAAAGTCTGGAATTGCAGCGCTTATAGTGAAAATCATTGTAACATTAAAAAGACCTTCATGTCTTAAGTTACGTAATAGAACTCTTTAAATAAATAAATAACCGGTTCCTGCCGGTGATCACCCAAACACTAGGGCCGCTCATCTCTCGTCGTCGAGATCACCCACGAGAAACCTGCGATGCTGCGAGTACCAGATCTATAGGAAGGGAAACAAATAATCATAAATCACTAGATATAATTTCCGAAGAACTTCGCAGCAAGGGTGAATTTGCTTATGTAAACAAACACTTCATTCGCTGATTTCTTGCAAAAAACTAACCCTACAATTATGTAGAGGAATGATTTTTCTATGATTTGGCAGATTATGTTTTTGAGTTGAGCTTATTTTCGCGAGAAATCATCGATTGAAATGTTTGTTTAGAAAAGCAGATTCGAATTTCTTCTGAACCGATATCCTGCGTCCTGCATGCGTAGGGCACACAACACACCGATGCACCGTTGCTCTCCGTCGCTTCGTATTGGCCACCAATCGGCTAGACATCGGCATCGGCTGAAGTCAAAAAACAAATGGCGTGTCGTGGATGCAAGTGCTTTCGACCAATTTTTTCACCCACCGCGGAGTTGTTTTAACTCAAAACAAGCTTTATGATGACTCGAGTTGTAAGTTTCTTTTGACCAACCTGTAGGTAATGCATGCATTACTCAACCGTTGAGTTAAAATGAACTAACAGAGTAATTTTTTTTTGTTTTAGTTCCTTGATTATCGAGATTTTCAGCCCTGAGCTGGTTCGTCTCCCGTCGTAGTCACTCAAATACCTTTTTGAGTATTTTCGTAACTCATCCGGGGGTGAGATTCGAACTCGTGACATTGGCGTGAGAGGTATGGATGTTAACCTCTACGCCGAGGTCGCCCCCAAAACAAAGCACTTTGATTTCTAACTAATAAGATACTACTACGCGTTTATTTAAATTTAAGTAATTTAAACTCAATTTTTAAATTATCAGTACATTTCATTTGGCGTGTGGAGAGCTCGTCTCCCTGATAAAAAAATACCTTAAATGAACGATATCACAAATCCTCCACCACTTCTTTAATGGTTTGGATGATACCCCAAATACGTCGTTAAGAAAAATAACCATACGCAATTTATTAGTGTTGTCAACTTCCAAACGGCAGGATGTGCAAATGCGAAAAATTTGGCTCAACGTTGACGCTTTGATACAACCTATTGTCATCAACCACTCGATGTTACTTATAGAAAATTCGCAAATCACTCAAAATACAGTACATTTACCACCACTGGCCCTGATATTCCCGAAGGCAGCACGTAGTAAAATGTCTCTTGTCTTATATAAGTAAACGTGATGGAATTGAGTAAATGTGTGGAAACTCATCGGAAATGATCTCTCATATGTATCCGTTGAACCATTCTGCGCGGCCGTTGTGAGAAAGTCACCAAAAATTTCATTAATAGTGCCTTCTCTCCATTTTCCTTTCTCCTGCTATCTTCCCTATCCTATAACCGCGAGCAATGTGTCACATCGTGGGACGGATCTGCATCAATGCTGTAAGCTCTTCAAAAAGCTAACCGTTATGAATGAGTCTGAATGTGGACCGAGTGGATCACGCAAAAGGCAACACTTATGAGCCTCTGTGAATAAAATAAACACCGTTGCCAAATCGTAGAATCGAATTTCCACATATCTCTTGCTATGAGGATCACTATCAGCTAGCTACGACGTTAGGTATATAAAAAACAGTCTGAATGCGTTGCCTGCATTCTTGTGACGAACGTTAGAAGCAACGGACCCCTAATCAGCATAGACACTGCATAGAGACCGGACAACGCAAAATCATACAATCTGCCAACCCTGAAAAATGTCATAAATTTGAGCAATTGATTTGGCACCACTTGTATTTGTACAAACTTGAAGTAAACAGCGCAATAGCGAAGACTACTTTATCCAGAAGACTGGCAACTTTGCCAAAATCCAGGCGACAGTAACTGCAACGCCATCTCCGAGAAAAGGTAGAACCACTCTACGAATGTATGCGTGTCAGTTCATCAGTACACGCACACAAAGAGATATAGCAGTTGTCAATATTTTTTTCACTTTTCAATTGTGCGCCAGCTTGTAATTCGATTTCGCATTTGATAGAAATTGATTGATAAAATATTGAAATAAAACATTCGAGATGGGCTACAAACAGTGCAGTGTACGTGGATGTTTAAAGCTTGTATTACACTGTTTGTCCAATAGCCAAATATTTGTCATAGGCAGATAGGCATCTGACAAACATCTATGATATCTGACAGCTGTCTAGCTGCCTATACCAAATATTTGGCTATTGGACAAACAGTGTAATACAAGCTTAAGTAATTCTAATTATTCGAAAAATTCGTTTTTAATCGTTTCGGCAAAAAATAGGTTACAACAAATCATAAGTCAATTAGATTAATACATCGAATCATTTCTTTCATCGATGAAGTGGGGCATTGATTTAAAATTGTCCTTTAAATTGTCCTTATCAATCATGTCCACAAAATTTCCAGTGGCGGGGCAAAGTTCTACATCCACTTAACGGTGTCAGCAAGTAGATTCTTCTAGACACAGTGCTGTTGTAAATACAACCGTAGCGGGATGCATCCAAAGCACGGAGCTGACGGTGTATTCTGTTCTTCTGAGCGATTTGATTCTTGATTCAGGTTGGGTTGTTGACCATCTGTGACAGCTATTACGATTCGTTGGCTTACTGCGACATAATTATAATTTACAATGTTGCTGCGATGCGAAGTAGTACGATATATTTTCACGATTTCCTCTTTCCAAAATAAGCAATATAATGCTTTTATTTACTTTTTCCAATCAAAACAGATTAACACACAGCGATACATTTTGATGGGAGCTGCTTTTTTTTGTTATTGTTGTTATGTTTCACTGCATGAAGTCCACGCATACCACTTTTTGTTCGAAGAGAATTACTAAAACATGTATAGATCATTGCACGATGGCGTCATCAGTGCAGTTTTGACAGTTCAGGGAGCTTCTTTACGTGGACTTAGAATATTTTCGGTAAGATCGGTTTTAGATTTTGTGCTCTAAATTTTTTACAGTTGAAGTAAAACAGCTGGAAAAACAGACACCAGTGCTTATTTAGACTTAATTTCCTGAATCAAATCGTACAGAATCCGGAAAAAGCCAATGAAAAATTTCGTTTGAGCGGTTCGAATTACACCACCTAAAAAAACACCCCCAACTCCCGCAAAAAAGAAGGGTAAAAAAATCCCGTCTATGAACAAAACTTAGCCTCCACCTTTACCAGGTAGATGAGCTGTACGCAATCAATGACGTCTATATAAGGTCTGGGGCAACGCACTGCTTGCTTGTATTGGAAGCAAAAATAATGTAAACATTGCTGAGCCGACGAGTGATGACGTAACACTATTCAACTATCTATTGGCGTGCATAGGTTCAGATAAAAAAAATTGGTTCAAACGTTTATTATGAATGCTGAATTGAGGAAATAATCATGATACAAATGCCATTTATTGAGCAGCAGCATTTCCTCCCGATAACATGGGTAATTAGTAGTGAATTTAACTGAATTTAATTGATTTTTTTCCACATTCACTTTCAAACGCTGGGACTTGACAATCGAGTTGCGATATAGAGCCAATTTTCTATCATCGATAGACTAGAATCGGTTGAAAAATTAAGTTTTATAGCGCACACAATAAACAATCACGGAGCGAACGGATAAAAAAAATAGTATGACGTAGCACTTTGCGAGCTCTTGTGTAGCGTACGTATGGAGTGCGGTGGTATTAGTGTCATGAGCGAATTTTGCTCATTTCACTAATATTGTTGTGGCTACTGGGCCAGACCTTATATAGACGTCATTGGACGCACCACATACGAAAACAAACGGGAACGCAACAGCCCCCAACAGAACAACACCACAAAAAATAGAATAAAATATAGTTGGTATTTTTTTTTATTGCTTTTTTAAGTATAAATAAAAAAAAAAAAAAAAAAGAACAGTAAAAAAAAAAAATAAAAAATAAAAAAAAAAAATTTTTTAATAATACCCAATACGAAAAAAAAATTGTGGGTTTTTTCCGCTTTCCAAACAAAGAAAAAAAAAAGAAGAAAGGGATAGCATTCTGCCGCCTTTCGGCAGATTTTCAGATTCTAGGAAGCAATGGTTGTGCAGTGTAAATACAAAATACTATAATTTGTTTTCTCCATTACTATTTATAACAAATACATCCAGTCACATTTTCTTGCTAGTGATCTCTACTTCGATATGAATGGAAAGACTAGTTGGAACTATAGACACGTATAAACCAGTAAAAATCAGTGGGGTTGTGTTTAACGCACGACCGGTTGACGTAGACTACGTTAACTCGTTTGATTAGTTTCGTAGTGTACTGTTCTAATGGGACGTTGGGTTAGCATAAATAAGTGAGAAAGTATGTTAGAACATGCTATGATTCGCTTCTTAGAAATTATTTGGCAGCCGTGGAAAGGGACGTTTGGTTTGAATGTTAGTATGATGAAAGGGCAACAATTGTGCTGCCTGTAGTGATTGTGTTGATATGATCGACCAACTGGAGACCATTATCCATATCGCGTAATCTCGAAAATCTATCGATAAATGATAAAGCTTAAAGAGTTCACACTGTTTTAGTTATTTTTAAATGTTGATTTGACCTCTACCCTTGCCGTAAGGCATAGTCTGGTCAAAATAGCGTTGATGTTTGTCCTTAAAGATCGTTAGACCAGCATTAGATAGTATGTATGTTAGCAAAAATCTATTGTACATTCTTTAGAAAGCATTTGCACTTTGTCAAGTTGGTTGACCGCTTGATTTTATTTCCCACCTCGAATTTAAGGTCCTTCTCTAGATTTCCGACCAGTAGTTAGCAAGGCATTACCTCTGGTTGCTTCCACTTTCACCCAATAACCTCGAGTTTGCTCGGCATCGGTACATGGTCAATTCGGAGGATTTTTCTAATGTTCGATCTTGACGCGCTTCCGAAGTTTGCGCAAACGGTTGGCATTAAAACGAATAGGCATTGTACTGATTCACCCTTTCACAGTTTCTCAAAACTTATTTCTTCCTAGAAGTAAAACTCTATCCAACGCGAATCGTTAACACAACAGAATAACTATTCATAACAGTACTCATTGAATTGTGCATGTTCAAGAATCAAAACATTGTCAGTGATAGGGAATTTCTTGAAACGTGCTTGAACGCATCATTCTTTAAAATTTCCATACACCGATTGATGAATATGTATGCGAAATATATTAATCTTTTATTTGTAAAATTTTATATACCTTAGTACATAAAATGGCAATCGTATAAATTTCTTGATTAGAGCAGTCTCAAAAATAAATCAATCAAGAAATAATCGAGTTCTTAGCGTCCGGTGTTTAAATTTTTCGTGGCGGTAGCCATTTGTGAATTGTACAAAATGCTCAAGGTATGCAACAAAGAGAAAACTAATATTGTTTTAGCCACCGCTGTCAGCCAATCGGTAAGAACCAAACATTCAAATCAAACAAACTCTCTCAAAATTAAATTGGTGGTCCTGAAAAGGACGGATTTGAAATGGTCCGCATTTGAATTAAAACGCTCTCTGCGCCTTACCAAAAGATGTCTACCAAATATCACACACACATAAGCACCTTATTTCGCTCCTCGTGCTTGTACCCACCGGCTGGCTACAAAGACATTATCTACCAAATATCACACACACACAAGCACCTTATTTCGCTCCTAGTGGTAGCACCCACCGGCTGGCTACAAAGCCATTATTTGCCCAAGCAACCGACTGCCAAGCACACCACAGCATAATGTATGGCTCCAAATTGGCGTCTTGCAGTTCCGTTGAATGAAGCTAGTGCACCCTCCAGGGTACATGCTATCGCCCGGCGCCAGCTGCGAATCCATACTGGCTCGATGGTCCGCACAGCTCCAGTACTGCTTAAATTTGAAATCTGTGATAGTAAAATACTGTGCATTTAGTAAATTTACTCTGAAAAATCGGCATTATAAGACATCACCTTATGTTTTGGTTATTTTCAATAGCTTGAAATTGTTAACGGATAATGTTTGAAAATTGAATTGATACGCGGAAAAATTTCCAATCGATTGATGTAAACATCTTGAAAATCTATTGAGCATTTATTAAGTTATTAGCGTTTAATTTGTAACGATATTTCTTGACGGTCGCTTATTTTTAGTTTTTCAATTGACACCTTTCCATTCCCGTAAGACGTAGTCTACGTCAAAATTCTTAATTTATTGTTTTATTTCAAAATTCGAGTGGTAGAATAACGCCATTTAAAGTGCTCGAATGCAGTGATTAATAGCTCAAAAACAAATTACCTCATTATCAAGCTCATAGCATATCCAAAGTTTACATAGATTCTTTTGTTTGATTGATGTTCTTCACTAGTTTTGATCAAATTTTTCATGCGCTATGGCTAGAACACGTCGCATTTGTAAGTCGAGCCCTGATGCAGTTCATCGTAGATTGCGTTCAAGTATCATCCGATGCTGACGGCCAGCAGACTGCAAGAAGTTTTCCGGTATAAACTTCAAGTCTCTCCGCTGGCCATTTTCTGGTACTCGTAATAACCTCAAATAATGTAGCCATAGCCTCAACAACAGCTAAAATGGTTTGTACTACAATTTCAGGTTTGTACTACAATTTGTAAAAACGATAATTGATAGTGCTGTGAAATACACGTTGAAATGGTCGTCCTATGCTCGGCGCTGTGTAGAGAAAGAATTTTGTTCATTTTTAGTAATCCAAACGGCAATAAATAATACACCGAAAATACTTAGATTTACTGAATATGGCAGTAGAAAATCCCTTATTTGTTCATAATTGGCTTTTGTCAAAACAGTACTTGATCACAATACTTGCTCCTTTAAAGTGAATCAAAAGTTGACTGTCCGTTTGGCTGCATTTTTTTGACAGGTCGTTTGGCTGCATAAGACAAATGTTGTCCGGTCTATATACAGTGTCTATACTGCCGTGAAACGCACATTAGTCCCATATGAATAGGAAATCAAGCAAAGATGGGACTGATATGCGTTTCACGGCAGTATACTAATCAGCAGTACCGAAGAAGCAGCAGCAGAACTACTGACGAAGCAACGGAACGTACAACCATGACTGAGGCTGGAAACCTCAGTCATGTCCCAGTATCATTTGTACGTGTAATCGTCTTGAGACTGGCCATCGCGGTCCGATCACGACAATAATCGTTACTGGGTTAAAAAGCTAACCATTTAGTCTAACGATAGACTAAAATCGGGCGTAATTCAATACGGGTGGTGAAACCCCGTTAGACTTGGACTGATTTAAAAAAAAAATTATGCAAAAATGAAGAATTCATTAAAAGTCAGAAAATGTCAGCCTTGCGAACAAAATTGTTGCTGAACTCTATGCCAAAAAGTTGGTATATAATCCAGACCTAGTGCAGACAATAAAAAAACCTTTCAATGACAATATGGCATACATTAACAGTATGTGTTAATGTAGAGGTTGTATGGTGAAATTGGGATTAAACTATTCGAGAACAATAACATAAAATGTGATAATATATCTTATATTCGAAATATTGTTTTGACTATATAGCAAATTGTGTTTCGTTTTGCGGGTCCTTATAACGAGGTACAAATAATGTTATTTCTAGTTACGTTGTACGTTTTACTTTATATGTGGTATGACTGTATTTTACTCTCTTTCAGCCTAGCCATCCATTTGGCCTTTCGACCTAATAATGCGCGGTCTATTGGCGTTCGATCTAATGGCATTCGGCCTAATGACCCATCACTAAATTAACAACAAAAGTCACTGAAACTTAACTCAGTTACTATATCAATAGAAATTCATCAAAAATCATCTTTTTGAGCCACCATCCTCTCTAAGACCTTGTCTTGCATGCAGCTCCACTTAACAGCAAAATCAATTTGAATTATCGGTATGAGTTCACAGTAAAGCTCTGTGAAGGGCCAAAAACGGAGGAGTGGACCCGTAAGCAGAAACACTTACGCGAAACCCGCGAAAACATAAGAATCTCCTTCCATCAAAACGATCCAACAAGTCGAATAACCCAATTCTCAATACTAAATAAGGTTTGCATTAGGCCAAATGTCATCAATGGTGCAATTTCAGCTTATTGCTTGCTCTCAACTTAGTGTTCCAAATGCACTCCCAAATTATTTATTAAGACCATTCGATGGGAACCATTTATGCATTAGTATGGTTGTGTGGTAAGTATAATCATACCCTATGCCCAGGGAGTCGAGAAATTTTCCTTGACGAAAAATTCCTAGAGTAGAACTGGAATCGAACCCAGCCACCTCCAGCGTGGTGTTTCTCTGTAGCTGCGCTCAGGATTCTGGATGAACAATTGAAGAACCTGTGAAACCGTAACAACTAAATCCAACAACAAGATTGTACAATTGGTCAAAAATGCGAGCTATCGAACAAGAGGATGCCCTAATCAGTAGGAAGAAGACTCCTTTATTCAAAAATTATTAACGACGGCATTCTCCCACCCTTCTCCCCATCCAATTCGCGTCAACCGGGTGCCCTGATGGGTCCTCCCTTAGCTCAGTCGGTAAAGGCGCGGCTACAAACAAACACCATGCTGGAGGTGGCTGGGTTCGATTCCCGGTCTGGTCTAGGAATTTTTCGTGAAGGAAAATTTCTTGACTCCCTGGGCATAGCGTATGATTGTACTTGCCACACAATCATACTAATGCAAAAATGGTACCTGGCATCGAAAGCTCTTAATTAATTACTGTGGAAGTGCATTTAGAACACTAAGTTGAGAGCAAGCAATAAGCTAATTGTGAAAGCAATAAGCTTGAAATGTTAAAAGAAGAAGAAGAAGAAGAAGGGTGCCCTGATGGTTCCTTTCGTATACCAACAATATGAATTTACTTGTAACAGTATATAATATTTGTATGTACAAAATATATCTTATATTCACTGTTTTTTTTTACTGAAAAAAAAAGAATTAATTATGAAAAAGCTGAAAAACATAGTAAATCATTCCAACTATCATAGATAAAACTTCAGTAAAGAACATGCTTTTTTTCTTAAAGCAACAGATTATTCTAGAAGACATGTTTTCAAATGCTTCATTTATACCGTTCTAGTTACATTTCAAAGATGGCAATTTAAGTAAGCGAAGAGCCAGGTTTGATGATTTCGGAAAAAAAATGGAAGATCTAATCAATATACCACTAAACGAAAAAATTAAAATATAATCATATACTGCTTATAAGCGCATGCCAGTCTTCTATGGAAATAGTTGAGGTTCAGAGGTAAATGCAAATGAAATTCTGAAAAAATGGCCCTTTAATGCTTGTCATGCTGCTCTATGCTCTCAAGATAAATGGTTTTGGAATGCAACAATCACCCCAATTATAAATTGAAGAAAATGGAAAATATACAATGTGATTACACTATTTTCAGCCACACTCCCTCACTTCGCTATAGTCAAATTGACAACATTGTCCAGGCTACATCAACCTGCGCCACCAGCAGACTGGTCAGCTGGCAGTGTTTGGTGATCATATGACTCGTACATGGGAACTTGTGTTGACAGGAGGTTGGTCGCACCCTCCCTCCAGGTTGTCATCTCACCATTTGAAACCAATTTAAATTTACAGTCATACGAATACGTTTAAATACTAAACTAGACAGAGTTCAAATTCTGTTCTAGAAAGTATGTTAGAAATTCTAGCTCTTGGAAGCGATAAGTATGAAGAATAAATCAAATCAATAAGTGTTTTTAAAATATTACCAGAGAATTTGCGTCTCAAGCTATCAAGTAGCTTTGTTGAAATTAAGATTTTTTAGTAGAAACATAAAAGGGTTCATAGAATGATAATGTTTATTGGAAATATTGCCCTGTGTTGGTTTTTTTAAAGTAACTTGTATATACTTCTCTGTAGTTCAGGGGCAATTAATCAATTCAAGCAAATGGCTATTCATAAAGCAAATCTTAAAACATTCGTGTTGGTGAAAATTTCTATAAAAATCTAGTTCTGAAAATATTTTATATCGAAGCAACCGAATGTATCAGACCTGAAAGCTATAAAACATCATTTAGGAGTGCTAATATGACAAAATTAGTATTATTACTACCGTAAATTAATTAATATTGGAATTCAATTAAATAACACATAAACAGATGCTCTGACAACGCTGAAATCCTCCTAGTCAGATCATGAAGCTTTAGGCCGCGCGCCCACTGAAGTGACGGAGGTGATACATCTGTATTGTTACGATCGCGCAAACGGGGTGGTCGTGTACATCATGTACAAATAAAAACACACGGAACGTAATCAAACATAAAATAAAACTACATATATTAGACAAATTAAAACTGACTGTTATTCACGGGAAGCGCACACGAAACAAGATGACGGTCTACTGTTGTGTTGTGTCGTTTGTTGTTGTTATGCTGTTTCGCGCATCGACATGGTAACAGCTGACTGCTACCAGTGAGCACAGCTGTGTTGCCGTTTGCAACGATCGGTTGATCGCTAGGGTTGTTCATGTTCCCAACATCTCCCCTCTTAATACAGCTGGTACGGGTCGAACCTAATCGGCGGTCTTCGGAGACGTGAAGAACGGCGAGGTACCTGGACAGCTGTTTTTGTTTCTTCAGTTCTAGCTGGTACATATGTTGCAGAAGACAATGGGACAACGGACGAACTCGATGATGACTCGCGAACATCTGTTGTCGATTCGGGAGTAACCCACACTAGATTCGGAGAATCCGGCGTTGATGACATGGCTCCTGCTGGTGTCGAGTGCTCAGTCGGAGTTACTGGTGTTTGTGCGACTGGCGCAGCTGGTGGTGATGGAACTGTTTCTTGTTGTTGACTTGGCTTGTGCAGGTCCCAGGCTTGAAGCAGAATGTCTAGAGGCAACTGTTGTGGTTTCGCCTTGGTTGAAACCGAGCTAAACTTTGGCCTGGTATCGCAGTTCGTTCGGCTTCGTAGTTGGTTGATGTGCGAACGAATCATGCGATTGTCTTCAACCCACACGTTGAACATCACGTGTCCAATCCTCTCCAGAACTACTCCAGATACCCATCTCCATAAATTGTTGGAGTGCACCTTGGCAAACACTGCGTCACTTTTTTCGAAGGATCTCGAACCTTCTGGATTGGTTGGTTCCCGAACGGCTGGTGGACGTAGCAAGTCCAGACTGGTTCGGATTGTGCGCCCAAACATAATATCGGACGGAGATTTGCCTTCTGGTGCCGACGCATTCGGTGTTGTTCGGTAGCTCAACAGAAAGATGTCCAGTGCTTCCTGAATTGCGCCTTTCCCCTCTCGAATCTTCTTCACCGCTCGCTTGAAGGTGTCCACGAAACGCTCGGCTTGCCCGTTGGACTGCGGATGGAACGGTGCGGTTGTCATGTGGTCGATACCGTTCTCGAGGCAAAACTGTGCGAACAAGGCACTGGTGAACTGCGTACCGTTGTCGCTGACTAGCGTTTCTGGCATACCGAGGCGAGCGAAGAGACTCCGTAGGATTCCGATGGTTGCAGTAGCTGTGATCGACTTGGTCCTGACGATTTCCACCCACTTCGAGTACGAATCGACGCTGAGAAGGAAGTACTCTCCTTCGATTGGTCCAGCGTAGTCGATGTGAACGCGCTGCCATGGATGCTTTGACTTGGGCCACGACAGCGGCGGTGCTTTGGGTGGACTCTTGGCTACAGCTGCACAATGACGGCATGCTTTGACATGCGCAGCGATGTCCGAGTCGATCGACGGCCAGTAAACGAAGCTACGCGCAATCGCCTTCATGCGCTGGATTCCCGGATGGCCACGATGGAGATGGTGTAGGCAACGCATCCGGGAATCGGTCGGAATTACAAGACGTTCAGCAAACATCACGCACCCTTGAACCGTAGAGAGCGAATCACTTTGGTCGAAGAATTGCTGGATCTCACGGTCCAGAATGGCCGTTTTTGACTGAGGCCACCCGTGTTGAATGTAGCGAAAGACCTTGTTGAGTACACAGTCGGAACGGGTTGCGTGCTGTATTGCCCTGAAAGTGAGAGGAAGTGCGTTAACTGCATCTAATGCAATAGATCTTACATCGTTCTCCGTGATGATGCTGGCTACGACGAAGTCTTCCTCTGGCTTGACGTACTGATTAATCAGCCGAGACAGGATATCGGCGTTCCCAAATTTCGTCGTGTTCACGTAGACGATGTTGAAGTCGTAGAGCAGTAACTGTAAAGCCCAACGTTGAAGCCTGTTTGCCGTGTAAACTGGGATGCCGTTTTTCGATCCGAAGATCCGTAGAAGTGGAGCATGATCCGTTTGTAGGGTGAAGCATCTGATGCTGTGTCCACGAGCTGCTAAAACGCTCCGGGTGCCGCCTTCACTCCTGGTGGAAGCCGATTGTAGCGATATAGACCTCGATGCGTATTGATGGTGAGTAACTCCCTACAGCTTTCGTCCACCTCCACCTGCAAGAATGCATCTGATAGATCGATTTGACTGAAGACCTTGCAGTTCACCAGCTTGGCGAAGATATCCTGCGGCAGAGGAAGTGGGTACTGATCAGGCTGCAGAGCGTCGTTGAGACCAGTGGAATAGTCTCCACAGATGCGGATTGCACCACTTGCCTTGCGAACAACGACGATTGGAGCTGTCCACTCGTCGATTTCTCAGATGATATTGGCACGTTCCAGCTGGTCTAACTCCGTGTCGACGGTGCTGCACATAGCGTAAGCTACCGGCCTCTTTGGTCTGAAGACTGGGGATTTACCATCCTTCAACGTAAATTTTACCTTCGTCTTCGAACACAACCCTGGTTCATCGCTGAAAACCTTAGGAAAAGCTGCCTGGAGAGAGGTGATCGATGTTGGATAGTTGCTGAGCTGATTGCAAAACTGATCCATAGGCACCGATCCGAGGTTGAACGTGTCGATTAGGTCCAGTCCAAGCAGATTGAGCTGCTGCTTGACCACGAAGAATCGACCTTCTCTTTTCTCTCCCTTGATCTCAACTTCGCATGAACACTGGAACTCCAGGTTCAAGGGTTTGCCAGATGCTGTAGCGGCTTGAACAACGGCTGGACTGGCTGCTGGTTGTCCGATCTGCCTCCATGTCTGCTCAGAGATGACGCTGATATCCGACGCAGTGTCGAGTTGAAGACTGATTAGCCTGCCGTTCACTTCCGCTTTCACAAATCTCCTTCGTTTCCGGACGTTCTTCACCTGTACGCTTCTAGTCACCAATGGCTTCGACGAGTTCCGCTTTTCTGGGGATCTCACCTTTTTGGTGCTGGAGCAATACCCGTCTTTGTGACCTACCTGACCACAGTCCTTGCAGCGATTTTTGAGGAAGGGACAGTCCTTGGAATAGTGCATGGCGCCGCAGTTCCAGCAAGGCGTTGCTGGACCGACACTTCGCTGGTTCGAGAACCTTGACTCTGGTGATCCTCGTCCCGAGCGGGAATGTTTCCCACCGAACTGTTTCCGCTTCACTGCTTGCACTGCTGTTGACGAAGACGCTGCCTCTATCATCGCTGTGTCATGCCTGAGGTTCAGAAGCCGTTGACATTCATCCGAAATCTGCTCCAGAGTTATGTCATTCCGCTCCTACTCAGCAACCGTGTCCGTACTTCCGCATCGCTTTCCGCTTTCAGCCCGCAGACGAACGCGAGGCATTTGAACTGGTCCTCCGAAAGCCTCCCTAGTTCGAATTCGACACACAGCTTGTTCACCCGGCAGGCGAACGTTTTATAGTCTTCGGTAACTTGCTTTGTGACTTGCAAGCACCGGTACCGTTTACTGATCACCGACTCTGGCATGCCAAATAAACTTTTCAGTTTACTTACCGCGTCGTCGAACTTCACCTCGTTGGGGCTTTTCGGTAGGATGTAGCTGGTGTACCTTTCGTGCTCTGACGGACCCAATTTCCGTAGCAACAATCTCACTTTTGCTTCATCGTCGAGTCGAACGGCGTCTTTGGCGAATAAATCTTGATAGCGCACGTACCAACCTGCAAACGTGACGTTTTGATCCGGCTCGTACCGAAATTCACGAATGTTACTCGCCAACGAATCGAGAATTTGCTCCGGGTTTGTCGGCACATGAACATTGATCGCCGACATCGCCGTCCTGAACATTTGCTCCTGCTGCTTTAAAAACGCCTGCTGCTGCATCTGCATTTGCATTTGTTGCTGCATCTGCTGTTGCATTTGTTGCTGCATCTGCTGTTGTATTTGTTGCAGAAGCTGCAACGTCGCAGGGTCCATCGACGGAATATTTTGTTGTGGTTGCTGCTGTGGTTGGTGAGGTTGTGGTTGCTGGAACACTTTTTTTTTTCTCGTCGCCACTGTTACGATCGCGCAAACGGGGTGGTCGAGTACATCATGTACAAATAAAAACACACGCGAACGTAATCAAACATAAAATAAAACTACATATATTAGACAAATTAAAACTGACTGTTATTCACGGGAAGCGCACACGAAACAAGATGACGGTCTACTGTTGTGTTGTGTCGTTTGTTGTTGTTATGCTGTTTCGCGCATCGACATGGTAACAGCTGACTGCTACCAGTGAGCATAGCTGTGTTGCCGTTTGCAGCGATCGGTTGATCGCTAGGGTTGTTCATGTTCCCAACATGTATGTATTCCAAAACATCTTGTAGAGATTTTTCTCACGCCTTCAAGGCTTTTTGAAATTATATGTGATGTCACACTTCCGCCTCATCAGTGGGCATCCCGTCTTATTTTGGTTAAGCGCGCTGAAAAGAGAATGACAGCAAAGCGTAACAAATTCCTCCTAAAAGCATGCAACTGGTGCTCAAAGCTTTATGTTGGTAACGTCTAACAAAGTTCTAACTACGTTCTAAATCTAACAATTTTCTTGCTAGGCTTGAATAGAAAACGTGGCTGTGAACGTGGAAAAATGGAATCTATAAGAAACGTTTAGCAATCAATGGAGTACGAAGCACCACTTAAGGTATGAAATTCATTGAACGGTTGTGCAGATTACGCTACTAAGCTTTTCCAACTTGAGAAGAATTTCTATACACTTGCTAGCAATAAAAACACTTAACATGAAAATCACAACCACGTAAAAAAAACGTCTGCCTAAAAAAACGCAACTGTTTGTGGTCAGTGCTTCCGAGTAAAGTTTTACATAGAGATAATAATTTCATAACTAATGTTGATGTCTACCAAATTTAAACCAAACTTTGATTTCACTTTACAATCGTCAAATTAGATAGCAAACTTAGTTCCAATCTTGCTGTAGTCTTGCGTTCATTTTTCTCAGAGAAAAGAATTTTCATTGCCTTGACAGAACATGAAGTGGAATTCTCAATTTACTAGAAACAGGAAAATTGAACAGTAACTTGACTTTTCAGGTTGCTCTCTCTGATCACGTACTAAATTTAATTTCATCTGAACAAATGTTTGCCCTTACTTATAATCTTTTTACCGTTAAAACGACGTCAACCTGAGCTATCATTATCACAAACATCACAACATCATATTTAATTTTGAATTTGATCTCAGAGTTTACTCGTGCTGCGATCTTTCAACACTTCATCAAGCTGTTACTAGATAGCTAATGAAAATGACCACATCCGGAGAACATAAAGATCTCGGGATGTGGTCCGCGAGCGCGGAAAGATCACTGCTTGGGATAATTTAAAATAGTTGACAAAAAAATTGTTTCCCTGCACAGTTATAAAGTGTAAACGAATATCGTACTCAACAAAAATCCAAATTACAAATAGGATTTCTGAACAGATGACGAAAAATTTTACTATCTTAAAAAAAAATTAGCTCCGTTTTCATCCAGAGGCTCTAGAATGACCATTTTACATTATGCTACGGACAACCCACAACCAGTGTGAAAGTGGACGAGAAAAAAACGAATACCGAAAAGTTCTAACGGCTGAAGCAGAAATAGAATTCTTACTTTGTGGCACTCCCTGGCCAATATACCTGCCACAAATCATACGACCACAAAGTCTATTTGGTATGGCAGCAGGGTAAATGCACCCTTCTTTTAGGGGAAATGCTCCTTAAACTTTGGAAAAATGCTCCTTAGATGCTATTGCCCGGTATAATGCAATCGGAGGTATTAACCTTCTGGTTAGCACTTGCCGGTTGTTTTGACGGGTTTTAAGTTTCTTCAAGATTGTATAGCAGAGCTTCGCTCCGCAATCTTGTAGGTAGTTTTGACGGGTTTAAATTTCATTTTGACGAGTTCTAATTTAATTTTGAAGAAACTTAATTTCGTTTTGACGGGTCTTAATTTCGTTTTGAAATTCAGAAACTTAAAACCCGTCAAAACTATACAATCTTGAAGAAACTTAAGACTCGTCAAAACACCCGGCAAGCGCTAACCAGAAGGTTAATACCTCCGATTGCATTATACCGGGCAAACGCATCTAAGGAGCATTTTTCCAAAGTTTAAGGAGCATTTCCCCAAAAAGAAGGGTGCATTTACCCTTTGCCATTTGCACCACTTTTTTTTTTTTTTTTTTAAAATAATAAACACACAAAAAAAATTATAAAATATTCGTAATTTTTTTCCCAAATTTCCCCACCCACACACCCTCAAACCCCTTACCGATTCCGGAAAAATTTAAAAATCCCCAAATTTTTTTCCCCAAAAAAACAAAAATTCCCCACAAACCCACAAAAAAAATAACCAACACCCCCCCCTAAAAAATAGGAAAAAAAAAACCAAAAAAATAAAAAATTTTTAAAATTTAAAATATAAAAAAAAGGCAATTATAACCGCAGGACCCTTTAATATATTACTTCCTCACTATACACTTACTTACTTTTTATAATCCGGTGGTAGTTGTAAGTCATCTCCATCAATGTTCTGAATGAACAGGTCATCTGGTTGGATGCGTTCTTTCTGTACTCCAGATGGGGCAATGTAGATTTCATCGCTACGAACAAAATAAATAGAATCAGTTTTGATTAAGTCAGTGAAACATACTATAATCTTACTCAAGTTTGATGCTGATACCTCCACCTGTTCCAGTTACCCATCCAAGATTATAGAATTGCTTGCAAAGTTCTGGAATCAATTTTCTAGGATGTTCCTACAATTACGTTTCTAATATTAGGTATCTTGGTTTCAGAAATGTTATCGATTCTAATTGGTTACTGAGAAAACAACCAATTTGAAACGATTTAACATTGCAGTGCATTGCATGTATGCTGAATTGTATGTACTGAAAATGTCTTCTATAAAAGGGATGAGGATTTACCTTATTTATAACGTTATCATAAATCTAAAAAACACGCACACGGTTGTTTTTAAGTAAATGTATTTTATGTACGTGTTTATTTCGTGGGGCAGTATCAAAGGAATGAGTAAAAAGAAGAAAAAAAAGAAAAAAGAGGTTAATTTAGTTCAGATGTCTCGATATGAAACAGATCGATATTGATTATACACGAGAAGAGTCAATATATAAGACGGCATGGACGCGCTGAGCGGTGTCTGTTACTATGAAGCAAACAATGATAAATACACATCGATGATGCTTTAATGAGAAATATCAGCAAATCTATTTAATTTGTATATGCTTCGATGAACTCGATTGTTATTGAAAAAAAAAGATATTTCTAGGCGAGTCTGCTAATAAAATTAAAATAAAGCTTGCATAGCCTAATGAACATAAATATTGGAATCTAAGCATTACATGACTATCAAAAATATTATTCAAATCGCTTCTTGATCTCAAATATTTAATCAACAAGAAAAAAAAGTGTATATTTAAACCGTAGTTTATAGTAAGTAATATGGCTTTATATAATAAAATTTCATGGTTGTTGTATTGGTGCATCTGATGGAGTATGAAATGTTTTCTGCAGCTTAATTTTTTCATTATTTTTTTAAATAATACAAGAGGAGTTGATTTTAAACAAAAATAAAACTAAGAAATGTATATAAAATTATTTCCGTTTTCGAGAACATACACACTTAGAAAATTTTACAGTATTCGATAATTTTTTACCGAACTTTCAACAGCTGAACGTTCGGTAATCCGATTTAACGGATTTCGGTAAAATTTGACAAGTTCCGGTAATGTTTTTACCGGAATACTGTAAAATTTCACCGAAATCCGGTAAATCAGATTACCAAACGTTCAGCTGTTGAAAGTTCGGTAAAAAATTACCGAATACTGTAAAATTTTCTAAGTGTGTATCGTCAAATTATAATCAATGTTATTGTGGACCGAATTTTTACCCAAATCAATGCGAATGACCGAATTTTACAATGAAATTTCTAGTTTAACAATAAATCGAATCTAACTGACATAGTAAAAAATTTCTACACAATTTTATTTGGAGGGTTTCCGTTTTTAAACCTAAACTCTTCTAATTTATACGCTTGCCCGCCTGATTCCATAAACTTACACAAAACCCACTGAACCTTACAACGATTTTGATAGCTCGATAACCTCCAAAAAAATTAAGTGACTAGAGTAAACTTACCCAAAGTGGAACACGGATACAAATTTCGTCCATTTAAATTAAAAATATCGATGTTCAACTTGAAACATAAGAATTGTTTGAAGTAAAAATACCATGTTTCGAAGGAAAATAACAATTTTTGAATCAAATTCAAGGCATTGTAATTTCAACAATACCTTCATCGGGTAGGTGAATTTGAGCGTGTATTTTCCTCTTCAGAACATGAGGCCGTGGCAAAGTTTCGACGCTTGCAACATGAGCCAATCGTCTCATTTATTGGAAGGTTATTTGCTCGATTCCAGTAGTGGTACTCTGAGCAAACTCCTTGAACCTGGAATCTGTTAGGATTCAAGCCAAATCTAGAATTAGGCTAACCAAGATTTATGGAATAAATACAATAAATTTAGAATGCAGCCATTAAAATCCAAAATTTGTCCGTTTGTGCTTATAATTAATATGTTTAAAATAAACATAAGATGATTTTTATTTCAAACATCGATGCCACTTGATTTTAAACATCGAATATGTTTGAAATAGTGCAAGTTTATTTTTGCGGCCAGAATAAACTAAGTTTATGTTTGGATTTACCTGGAACATGTTTGTTATTGTGGGACAGGTGTTACCCGATAGAGGAGATGTAAGCCGTCATAGTATTCATATACACTTTGGCACTCCTTCGGCATCAGCGTAGGCCGATGTGCTCGTCAGCGCAGCGCACCAGAGATCGCCCTCTTTCCCTTGTCAACCGTCACCGAAGACAGTACCAAAGGTAGGGGTGATCCTCCGCTTGGCAGAGGGATTCCGCTGATTGATTTTGAGCCATTGGCATGGCCAGTGAAACACCACATTGGCGATCCTGCCAGATTTGTCATCGAGAAAAAAGACAAATAAAAAATAGTACACTGGACTGCAACACATAAAAGTTTGCACAGCGGATCGAGACGATCGCCATCTTTTTCCACATATTTTCCTGGCATGGAAAGAAAACGAGTAATGTTTACTCATTGACAATAAAAAAAAATGGAGTTTGAGTGGAAAGGGACTTTCACTTGAAAATAAATTTTGTTTGCCAATCCAATCCATTTTTTTTCAGATTTCGCGTGTTGGGACAACCGCCTATGAATAAGCAACATATTCATCACGGGTAGACGAGTTGGGATAACCGCCTGTATATGAAAAGAGGTAAAATCGAAGGCGAGCTGGGATAGCATTTTTTCCATATCCAAGGCGTGTTGGGATAACCGTCAAGAAAAAAACAATTGCTAAGTCAACGTGATGAGACATCCGCTACACATATGAAGGCATACATGGCTAGTTGGTGGAATGAGACGTACACCATTAATTGAAAATTGAAAATGGGATGGTCAATGTTTTGCAAGACAGAAAATGTAACAATATCAGCGAGACGAGACATCCGCTAATCACATAGGTTGCACAAGTTTCCATAAAAAGGGAAACCAACCAAAAGAGCAATGGATGAAACATACACTCGAGAATTTCGCATTCCAAAGATTTCAATTTTCAAAATGTCCACTCATGGAAAATACGTGAGAGCTCCAGTCAAAAATGTTAGAAATCCACACGAAAATTTACATCTCAACGATTCGCTCTATTTTGACGAGAGTTGCTTTCTCCCGACCTCGGAGCTATTGAAGTAATCAAGACAAACAACGAAGACCTGACTTATATCGCTGATTGCATCGAGGTGGTACCAGAAACCATAGCACCAGCAACGGCACCTGATGAAATATTCTACGGACGGATTGCATAGCTTGCGATTACCCTAACAGTGCTGGGGAAACTCCGTAGAACCAAGCGTGCAACCCCCACTAATCCAAGCATTCGATACGATCAGATTACATCTTTTCCTAAAGAGGGGGGGAGATGAAATGATAAAAAATTTCCAATACCACCACACCCCCCCCACCAAACAACAAAAAAAAAAAAAAACACACCACACCCCAACACAAACACAAAAAACACACACACCAACCCCCCCCCCCCCCCCCCCCCCCCCCCCCCCCCCCCCACCCCCCCCCCCCCCCCCCCACACCACACCCACACCAACACACCACACACACAAAAAAAACACACACAACCCCCCCCCCACAACACACCACACACAACAAAAAAAAAAAAAAAAAAAAAAAAATTAATACACAAAAAAAAAAAAAAAAAAAAAAAAAAAAAAAAAAAAAAAAAAAATTATAATAAAATAAAAATTTTTTTTAATAAAACAATCATCTAAAAACCCCCCCCCCACACCTAAAAAAATTTAAAAAAATATTTATACACCACACCAAAAAAAAAAAAAACCCAAAAAAAAAAAAAAAAAAAAATAAAAAAAAATTTAAAAAAAAAAAAAAAAAAAAAAAAATTCTTACCCATTTTTTAAAAATTTTTAAAAATTAAAAAAAAAAATAAAAAAATTTCCCCCCTAAAATCAAATTTTTTTCTAAATAAAGGCAATATAATTGTTTAAAAGTTCGTCATACAGTGCAAGATGATTTATTATTTATTTATTATTTATTATTATTAATACTCCATCTGACACTGTTGTCTTAATGAAGATGGACAGGTAAAAGACAATTTGAGACGGAGGGGGCTCAAATTGGCATAAAAACCCTGTCTTTTTCTTAAATATATATAACATAAAATACAAATCAAACATTGACATAAATATAACAATGAAGGAAGAGCAAAATAACTACACTACAAAATAACTACACTATACATCGATTGCTAGTTACAAAAACAGGTCAAGATGATAAAAAAGTGAAAATCAGTCGTTTGTTCAATTGTCGTTTAACATCCAGTGATCATAAATCTTCTCGGTCCATAAGCCCATCGCCTTTTAAGTCGAGTTCCTAAGATAACGTTGCAGAACGGCAGCAGGGACGTGAAAATCGAAATGATTTGAAACATTGTTGAAGCGAGACGCCATGAAGCGTATTGGGTCGTATTGGCCGTATCTAGTATTGCGGGTTGCCAAATGCAAAAAGTTACGCCGACGAAGGGAGCGTTCTGGTACGTATATATTAATATCCGCAAGAATAGCAGGTACATCGACATCTCCGGCTAGGACCTTGGCAACAAAAACCGCTTGCATGTCAGTCCTCCTTTTCTCCAGGGTTTCAATTCCCAATAGCATGCAGCGATGTTCGTATGGCGGCAGGTTAAGACGATCACGCCATGGTAGATGACGAAGAGCTAGGCGCACAAACTTTCTTTGGATCGATTCAATACGGTTAACCCACATAATGTTGAACGGACACCAAACTAAAACAGCAGATTCCAGAATCGAGCGCACCAGAGCACAGTACAGTGATTTCAAACACAGAGGATCAGTGAAACCATCGGTAAGCTTTAATATGAAGCCGAGCTGTCTGTTCGCTTTCGAAATCACGTCGTCAATATGAATTCGGAAGTTAAGCTGGGAGTCCAAAATCACACCAAGGTCTCTAACCTTTTCCAGCCGTTCTAAAATTTGTCCATTAAGACGGTAGCGAAAAATGATCGGTTGACGTTTTCTAGTAAACGAAATAGTGTTGCACTTCGTTACACACAGCTCCAGGAGGTTCCGTTTACTCCAATCCGCAAATAAATCCAACAGTTTCTGCAGGTAGGCACAGTCCTCGATACAAGTGATCATCTTGAAGATCTTCAAATCATCGGCGTAGAAAACACGAGTTCCAGATGGTAAAATGAATGCCGCATCGTTAATGAACAGCGAAAACAGCAGGGGGCCCAGGTTACTCCCTTGTGGAACACCAGATGATGTAGTAAATACAGTTGAAAGCGATGAGCCTATCCTAACTCTCAAAGACCGCCCAGACAAGTATGACTTGAACCAGCCTACAAAGGCTGTGGATACTCCGAGTTTTTCGAGTTTTCGAAGCAAAAGATCGTGGTTCACTCGGTCGAATGCAGCTTTGAAATCAGTGTATATAGCATCTACTTGCATGCCAGCGTCCATCGATCGAATGCAGAAAGAGGTGAATTGCAAGAGATTTGTCGTCACGGATCTCTTCGGGTAGAATCCATGCTGGGCAGTAGATATATAGTTCTTGGAGGCAACGAAAAGCGCTTGATTGACAATGATTTCAAAGAGTTTTGAGCAAGCACTCAACGATGTTATTCCACGATAATTAGCAATGTTACAATTGTCGCCCTTTTTGTGAACGGGGGTCATGTCCGAAGTCTTCCACGCGGTCGGGAATATCATTTGTTGCAAAGAAATGTTGAATAATTTGACTAATGGCTGCACTAAAACGCTCGAACATTTCTTCAAGATGCATGCAGGGATACCATCTGAACCGTATGCCACAGAGTTCTTAAGTTTACGTATCGCATATTCGACGTGCTCCTCATTGATTTGAAAAATTCCAAATTCAAACCTGTCGGATGGTGTTTCACGGAGAGCTTCATATAGATTCGAGGAAGAAATCGGCATGTTCGAGAAAGCACTTTTAAAGTGATCAGCAAATAACTCACACTTGATGGCATTGGTGCTAGAAGAACGATCATTGAGATACATAGTCGAAGGTAATCCATTGTTTTTGCGTTTCGACCGAACAAATGACCAAAAGCGCTTTGGTTGCAAACGTAAATTTGTCTGTGTACGATCAATGTAGCGGGCATACATGAAGCGATTATATCTCATGTAGTTATTACTAGCCAGAACGAAGCGACATTGCAAGTGATGTGAACGATTTCTCTTGTATTTCCGAAGAGCTGCACGGCGATATCGTTTTAATCTGCGAAGATGGTTGTTTGTCCATGGAGGTTTCAATGCAGGACGTTGAAGTGGCACATACGCGTCGATAACACGACGAATCTCAGAGTTGAAAGACTCAACGATTTCATCTATATTTCGACCGCCATCCAAAAATTGCCAATCAATCACAGAGAGCGCTTCATTCAACAGGTTATAATCGACACGACGGAAATCAAGCCGCGGATTGACATTTGATTGCTCAAATCTCACGGGTAGAGGCAATGAAACAGCAACGTCAATGGGAGGATGTGCAATGTCTGGATATACAAATACATCAAGCGCTTCAGAAATGCTGCAACTGGATAAAGCTGTATCGTTCACCAATATCAAGTCAAGAATACGAGAATTGGAATTCTAAATTGAGTTAATTTGAGTCTGACTATTGAAACAAAAAGCATCATGCAAAACACCATCCGAAGTCGAAAATCGTGATGAGCTGGCATCAATGTTAAGCCGCCATCCTCTGAAGCCGTCCAACACATGTTTGGATGATTATAGTCTCCAAACTGAAGCGCCATATCACACGGTTTAAAGCATGCCAAAACAGAACTAATAGATTCACTATGCAGCGTTATTAGAGTAAGGTCATCTCTACGGTCAGGAGGAAGGTATACTACTCCAATACTCATGGAACACGTTTGCAATTTAATTTTTACCCATAGCTGTTCCAAAGCCACGCTAGTTGGGGCTGAGTCGACACAACAGCATAATCTAGACGATACTGCTATCAAAACACCTCCACCACGACGCTTTCTACTATTCAATGGATTACGATCTGTCCGAAAAACTGTGAATGAATTTCCAAACAGTTGAGTCGATAGAATACAATCGTCGAGCCACGTCTCTGATAGTACTATCACATCATACTCCACATCATGCACTGCGAGATAGAAATCGTCGATCTTCGTTCGAAGTCCACGAACATTTTGATAGTAGATGCGAAGTTGCGGCGAGAAGTCGGAGGAAGAGATGCCTCTGCATTGCGTCGGATGAACGGTTGAACCGCCTAAAACAGGCTCGGAGATGTGAAAGCCATTTGTTGGAGCGGGGGATTCTGAGGTGATGCTGCAACACGAAAGCTGATCAGGCACAGAAATGTTGCATGAAGATATGTACTTGCCTGTAAATAAGGGTTGGGAGACCCCATCACCGGACTCGACCACAGGACCAGAACGACTCTGATGGCTGGAAGCAGGACTAAGTTGCTGGCAGGAAACATCTGGCGCAAATGGGTCGAGTGGCTGGAAGTCTCCCATGAGGCAACAGGCAGCGCGTTCTGGTGAATATGAGATAATTCCAGGCTCCGAAACTAACATCTGGTTGTTAGTAGGTTCCATCAGTGAAGCATTCCGAGAATAAACAGTTACATTCTCGCAGCGATTATTTAGTGGGGCGATAGGGTTCCCAGTGGCGCTAGAACACGGAAGCTGATCAGGCAGAGAAATGTTGTTTGAAAATGCGTACTTGCCTGGAAAAAGTACCTGGAGAACCTCTTCAGCAGAAGCGACATCAGGACCGCAACGGCTCCGATGACCGATGACAGCATGAAGCAGGACTGAGTCGAACTGAGAAGAGGTCTCCAATATGCTTTCTAATGCGCGTCGCGGTTCAGCTATTCCTCCATAAAACGATTTTCCGACGGTGATAATTCCTCTCGAACCGGATCCTGATTCAGAGTTTGAGATGGTATCCAAAAATTTGTAGCCACTCTGCTGTCTTTGAATTTCCGGAAGTTAATACCCTTTGCCCAAGTTGAAGATGAGAGAGCTTTGTTCTTAAATTCAGCATTCAATCCAATTTTTAATGAAATAAAAGACATTGAGCTGATATCTTTTCCATTAGCTACAAGTCTGACAACTTCCACATCTTCGGTTCCAAGGCGTTGGATGGCTAGTGCGCGCACTTGATCGACTGTTACATTGCGAGAAATACGTGAGAGATACAGCCAGAATTTTTGATTTGATGCTGCAGCGAGATTTCCAAGCGATGGGGACAATGACTCAGCTGAACCACACATCAAAGGTTGTTGAGGAGGTTTTTTCACTTCAGATTTTCTAAATAGTCGACGACGTACAGAAACATTAGCACTATCAATTTGTATCGAAGACCTGGGTGTCAATGAGTTAGAGTTGATCAGTGCAGCGAAATTAAGTCGCAATTCATGCTTCAGCTCATTCATAATTTCTTGCTTAAGGCTCTCGATAATTTCATTATGCTTGCTGAGTACAGTTTCTTGGCCAGATTCGTAGGCAGATCGCACTGATCTGCGAAGTCGAATGTCACTCATTAAATGCGAGCATGATTTGCAAAGCCAAAATATTTGTGCGTTTTTGGTTATTTCTTCCAGAGCTAAGGTTGTCATTCCGCTACATTTTGGATGAAATACAGCATTGCAGAAACCATGACAAGTAATATTCGTGCCCATGATTTTGGTAGCACAGGAGTGGCACGTATTACTCATTTGGAAGCACGTGTAATGAACGAGTTAAGTTCTGAGCTAATCGCCTTACAATATGCAACCACGGGGAACTTCTTCGGTTAAATTGTATGCAGATGCTGCTAAGCGGGAAAATATGCGAGCAGGAATGAGCAGCAGACAATGAATTCTGTAGAACAGCACAACCGAAATTCAATCACAGAACGGTGGTAAAACACAACGGAAATTAAAGATATTTCACAATCGCGCACTAATACAAGGTGGAAAAATGTAAAATCGAAAGCACAAAATATTATTCGTATGTGAATACGCGGTTAAAAAGTAAATAAAACGTAGAGCGAGCGATTATACAAACGTAAACAAACAGTGTTGCTCTTTTTTTTGGGCACTTTTAAAAAAAAAAAAATTTTTTAACAACAAATTTTCCATTCCCTTTTTTACCCCTTTACCCCCCCAAACCGCCTTAATTGGCCCAAAACCCCCCCAAATCCCAACCAAATTAAATTAAAAAAAAAATTTGGATTTTTTAAGGGTTTTTGAATGTTTGAAAAATCAAGGCTACCATTTGGAAAGGGCTTATTTATAAATTATTATTTTTTTAAAACTTTAGTGATAATACAATTAAATCAGGTGGTTGATCCTGTTTATTACCAAAACTTTGAAGTATATTACAAGAAAGACGATAAATTGGAAAATAAAAGCTTTATCATAATATCTGAGGTATTGACCCATGACTCAATACCAGTTCAGTTGTTTATATAAAAATTGCAAGATTTCATTAAACAAAATTCAATATATTGCTACAACGTCTCATGTGAAAGTTCCATGTGATGCTATTGGTGGTTCTCTCAAGCGAATGGCAAAGAGAGCAATCCTTGCTCAAGATCATGGAAACACAATCAAAACTCCTCGGAAACTACATCACTGGGCAGTTGAACAGACAAATAAAAGTATTACAAAACTGAATTTTTGCTTCATATCAGCTGAAAAGTATGCAAAAATTTCAGAAGAACTTGAGGAATTATATAGCCACGTAAAGACAATACCTGATACACAGGTTCATTGATTTGTACCTGTTTCAGCTAAAAGGTGTTCTGATTCAAAGGATAATCCAAAGAAATTTACTTTGTTTGTGAAAGATTTATAAATTAAATATATGAAGCTATGTTAATTACGACTACTTGAAAATGTATACATCAAAAATAAAGAAAATAAAACCCTTACCAAGCAAAATCCAATGAGTTTTCATTGACATAAACAGTATTTCGAAAATTCATATAACGTCATATTTGAATCGTCTTTAAATGGATATGCATCAAGTATTATCAAATAAGAATTTTCTAATTTGATAAGACTTGATGCATATCCATTTTAAGACGATTCAAATATGACGTCCGCTATTTTTTAGATTTATCAGCCCCCTCTATCACATTTTCCCATACCTTTTACAAGTACTGTAACCAATCTTGACCTTCCTTCTAGCTCCCTCCCCCGCCCCCAAAGATATACGAAGCCATATTTGAATCGCCCCTAAAAATAGAAATATCCGAACAAGCAAATGAATGACTTTTACTTAAACGTACATGTTTGGTTCTGTTTTACTCATGTAAAGGGAAATATAAAGTTTATGACCCTTTTCAAATGTTAGTCTAGATGATTATTGTTTTTTGCAAAGATATTCAATACATTCAATTCTTTATGACTGCTATATTTTATTGGATTCTATAGGGGTGTTGAATACCATAACTAGACGGTTTTACGTGATACACTGTAAAAATAGGACATGAAAAAGTTGTTAGAAAAACTTTTTTTCCTTAAAAGGGCCCATCTTGCACTGTATGGCGAACTTTTCGACAATTATATTGCCTTTATTGAGAAAAATTTCGTCCAATTCTAAGATAGCCATTTTTTGCAAATTGACTTTAAATTTTAAAATATTTTTTTTAGCGTGTAAGAATGGATTTTACAATTTTTTTTTTACAATTTTTTTGTGGTGGTCCGAAAGGGCCCAGTTAACTTATTTTATTCCAAAGACATCTGAAAAGCGTATCGATAAATGAGCAATATTCTGAAAATATGGGGAAGTAGAATAAAATCAGCAATATCTCCGTTTCCCGTCTCGTGCAGTGGCTACAACTACCTCCATTCGATTCCTAGGGAAATTCTACATAAGAATAGGCCTATTTTAACTACCGCAGACCCCTCCGAGCATAGATTAATCAGCAATATTCGAAAATACAGGGAATTGGAGCAAAATAAGCCCAATATCTCTGTTTTCACACAATATCACTGAATTTAGCGGCAAGTGGGACCCATTCCATTCGATTCCCCAGGAATTTTCAAATAAAAAATGCTATTTTTCACTAACTTTGTGCTACTTGGAGCTGAATTATCGAATTCGTTCGCGATTCGTGTACTTTTTTTTCCCACTGTGCGTCGTTTGCCACCTTTATTCCATAAGAAAGCCAATTTTGAATATGATATGCTGAACATGCGAGGTAAAGAAGCCAAGGTACGTGGTAAGCGTGAAAATGCACGCAGAGGTGCTAAAACGTGCACTACAAACCAGGTGACATGGTCATCGTTTAACGATCGAATCGCGGTAAGGATGTTTGCTCGGTTTGCTCCCCAAAAGTATACAGTTATGGAGGAAAATAACAGAAATCTTGTACTCATCAATAGTGAAGGCTAGATTCTTAAGCGACTCGTCACACAGACTAAACAAGTTTTCAATTGACAAGGTGATATGCCTCACAAGAATCTGCTAAGGAAACGCTTTTGAAGCGGCCATCGCGAGACAAAAATCTGCCAGCATACTTGGAAAATTGTATACAATCACTCGATGACAATATTGTGTAGTTTCCAAAATAAATCCGCCGATATCCTGACCCTCAGTTTTACCACACCTTTTATGTCGCATATCGATTAAGATGAGGGATTAATTAACCATTTCGTCAAGCATCTGCCAACACTCACTACCAGGAAGTGAAGTGGCATCTGTTGGAAGACCGACAGAAACACGATGGTTAGTTAGCCATTTCACAAAGACATTTCTTAATAGGCCATTCAATACTTTTTTAGGAGAAATATTGGCAATCCCACTATAAATATAAAAACTTCAATGGAAAAATTAGAGAATCAGAAATAAATAAAACTGTACAATAAAACTAAATAGTACAGATTTGAATGTATGACCGGTTCAAGATAATAACTTAAGTTGGCAGGCACCTATCCTCGCTGTTTTTGGAGCACACTTACAAATTTTAACCTCAATAACAACATCATGTTCTATTTCTGCGAAAAGAACAAGTAATCTCGGGGTTTTGTAGAACCATTAAATATAACGGTTCATTCTAGACAAAATCGTCAAAAGGTCGAAAGTAACAATTGTACACAATGACTTAAATCGTTAATTTCCTGGAAATGCCAGGCTGCTAACATCTGTATCCACTACCGACGGAAAGGTAATAACTCCCTGTATCTGTTTCTGGTGCTATTTTGTTTATGAGAGCAAGCAGATCCCAGAAAAATACGCTAGAAGTCATTTTTACAAATGTTACTTTCGACCTTTTGACTATTTTGTCTAGAATTCCATATTTTCATCATCAAAGGGAAGGAGAAGGGGGATGTGGGACAGGTGTTACCCGATAGAGGAGATGTGCTCGTCAGCGCAGCGCACCAGAGATCGCCCTCTTTCCCTTGTCAACCGTCACCGAAGACAGTAGCAAAGGTATGGGTGATCCTCCGCTTGGCAGAGGGATTCCGCTGATTGACTCTAAGCCTTGGCATGGCCAGTGGAACACCACAGTTATGACGGTATTTTTTTCTGCGTGAAGTATAGGTTTTTCATGTGGTTTTATTAATTATTTCTTTATATAATATGTGATGAGATTTGCTACAAAAACTATTGGAAACAATTACTTTTTTTAATTATGCTCCTTTGCGCCTATAGTGGTTGTACTGGTCCTATACGAAATCAGCGGATTGTGCCTCTGATGGAAGTAAGAATAAATGTTGCCTTCGCTGTAGCAAATATGTATGTGTAATTTTGTAGCCAAATTTTTGTAGAATAATTATTTCAATAGACAAATACAACTTGAAAAAAGAAGACACCGAGTGGTGATAAATCTGACAGCTCCCATGTTAAAGTATATGACGAAAATTTTAAAATGCTTCTAAAAAATTAAAATGAAATTTTAATTAAAAACGGTTTGTTGTATGATGGAAGAAAAATCCAAAACTGTTCAATAGGGGCATTATTATTATTTAATTTTTATTTTGCTGAAAATAGCTACTTATTTTTATTTCAAAATTTATACTAGATTTTTTTGAATCACATATTATACGTTATTGCAATTTTTTTAATAATTTAAAAAGTGACAATACTAATACCTACACTAATGATACATTTACGCTATGGAAACTACAAAACTCTCGGAAACAAACTCAGCTCGTCAGGTATTCACTTTTCAATCATAATGTTCTATACTGTTATTGATTTTCTTGAGGTAACTGCAGATCTGACTACTACATGCAAATAAATAATTAAATAATAAAAGAAGTCTTATCATGCGGCAATTTAAACAAGAGTATCACAATTAACCATCAGCCGGTTTGGTTAGCAAGATTGTATGTACCTCTGACAAATCCTGATAAATCGACGATCTTGCTGATGCCATCCTCGTTGCAAGCAAAAACTCAACTGAGAGACACCGTCAGCCGTCAGCCTTCATGGACCGAACTAAGCTCAATGATAATACAGGTAATAAAACTGAAGATATTTTGTGGTATTAGTAGCGAAACAGCGACAATCAATGACGTCTATATAAGGTCTAGCCCAGTCAATGACTTCTATATAAGGTCTAGCCCAGTCAATGACTTCTATATAAGGTCTAGCGCAGTCAATGACTTCTATATAAGGTCTAGCCCAACGCACTGCTTGCCTGAATTGGAAGCAAAAATAATGTTAACATTGCTGAGCCCTTGAGTGATGACGTAACACTATTTAACTTGCTATGCGCGTTCATGGGTTCAGATAAAAAAAAAAATCGGTTCAAACGTTAATTATAAATGCTGAATTGTGGAAATAATCATGATACAAATGCCATTTATTGTTCAAAAGCATTTCATCCCCATAAAATGGATCATTTATAGTGAATTAAACTGAGGTAACGCTGTATCGATCGAGTAGCGATCATTCTGCATCGAACGCTGAAGAGGTTCGGTACAGTTTTTTTTCGCACTCCGTATTGCCCCGCATAATCACAAACCATTCCTGGACCATTTCCCTTATTGTTGACGACCGTTTCCGAAATTGTTACGACATTTACCCTTATAGTTGACAACTATAAACTTACAATCTCCTATAAAGTTTTAACAATATGTCAGATGGTAAAAGGCTAAACAACAATATGCTGAATGGGCGGTTAAGTTAGGTTACCATAAAAAAATGGCAATTTTCACGAACATAATTTTTGCTGTACTCTATGCCAAAAAGTTAGTATACAATTCAGACCGAGTGCAGACAATATAAAACCTTACAATAACAATATGGCATACACTAACAATATGTGTTAATGTGGAGGTTGTATGGTGAAAATGAGATTAAACTATTTGATAACAATAACATAAAATGTGATAATATATCTTACATTCGAAATACAGTTTTGACTATATAGCAAATTGTTTTTCGTTATGCGGGGCGTTTTTACCAACCCGTTTTTATCACGCGGTCATTGTTTGTCGAAATCCAGTCGAGCGTTCTTTAAGGGAAGCAGGCATTCCCGGCCGAGTCCGACGGATGCTCTGTCCAGCCAGTACCGTTTTGTGTATCTCTCTCATATAATAAAATCGTTGTCTGTTGAGGGGCTCAACAAAAAATCTGATTTCATTTTTTATTTTTTTATTTTATTAGTTTTTTTTTAATTCAATTTAATTTTGCATGGATGTTTCTAAGGGGGGCGACTTGCCTCCCGAAGATGTTTTTAGGGCGCGCTGTTATCAGCCGTCTTCTGTCTCTCCTTGGTTTGTCTACTTTCGGCAGAAAAAGAAAGCCCTAGACTTTTTGGGAATTAAAAGAAATTTGACACGTCGTTATCCGGGGACCGAATTTCATCAGGTCAACCGAAACACACTGCGTGTTACCAACAATCAATATGAAACTAGCGTTTTGAAATTGGTTCACTATTGTAGAACCCCTAGGTCCGAAGTACACCTTGCAGTCTGCACCTTGCCATACACTCTTGCGCTTTTCGATACCTTTCGATACTACACAGCAAAAAAAAAGTAATATGCATCAACGTAATTGATGTTAACGTATCAAAAACAGATGTTATCAAGGATATACGATGCACAATAACATCCACTTGATGTAATATTATATCGCTCTTCAAATTACAGCAGAACTTAATTATTAGTTGCATGAATGTAATAATCACATATCAAAACCATAAATATTACACAAAAACAAATGCAAATAATGGCCTCCACAAAAAATGCAAAATATTACACGATTTTGATGCTTTATCGCATTTAGCTGTTATGTAAAATTAAATCGCGCAACACGTCAGACTTTTCTTTCATCTTCGGCAACACTGTTTTCAACCAATTTTTCATGTCCTATTTTTACCGTGTATCGAGCCAAATCGTCTTAATTGGTCCTAAAACCTCACAGATGCCAATTAAATTTAACTACAATAACCATTTGGATTTTTTAAGGGTCTTTCAATTTTTGAAAAATCATGGCTATCATTTGGAAAGGGCTTATTTATAAATTATTATTATTTTTAAACTTTAGTGATAATACAATTAAATCAGGGAGTTGATCCTGTTTATTACCAAAACTTTGAAGTATATTACAAGAAAGACGATAAATTGGAAAACAAAAGCTTTATCATAATATCTGTAGTATTGACCCATGACTCAATACCAGTTCAGTTGTTTATATAAAAATTGCAAGATTTCATTAAACAAAATTCAATATATTGCTGCAACGTCCCCCTTCTCATTATATAATTAGCGGTGTTCCGATAGTAAATTTTCTCTCGATTTTTTTTGGAAATTTCGTGCGCAGTTGAGAAACAGCAAAAGTTTATGCTAGTTTTCCTAAAGTTGCTTGCAGAGTTGTACAGTTTAGTAATTTATTTTAATTTCAGTTTAGTAATATTTTTTAGTTTCCTCATTTTTAGAATTAATTTAATAGCGAATAATTATATATAAATTTGTGAAGTGAATATTCTGAGCAATTATTGATTTGGTAATTTAGTGCATATATTAAAGAATTTAGTGATTTTTCTGGTCATTTAGCGTATATATTAAAATATTTCGTGATTTTTTTTGTAGACTTTATTTTGGATTGGTGTACATTTCTTTTTTTAAATTTACGCTCTTTTCCATTTTTGAATGTGGTGTTAAATATGGCGGAAATGAATAGTGAATTCACATACGCAGTTGAGAAAATTTTAGAGAGGGTACCATAGCTTGAGGGTGGACCATTTATCGAACGACGAATTGGATTTTGAGCTCAACATTCGATCGATTATAATTAGAGATGATCCGACTTACTCACGAAGGCGAAGAAGTCTCCGCGACCATTTGAAGGTTGAGAAAGAACACTACAAATTAATTGAACTTAATGTTGATGGTGATTGGGGGGAGATGATTAAATTTTGCAAACGATATTACAGTGAAATTTTTGAAGGTTTTGAACAGAACGACAAAAATCTTAGGATAAGGGGTCAAGCAAAACTATTACACTTCGGTCATCGGATTCTTCTTCTTCATAAACAGGCAGAGGGTGGAACAAAGCGTTTTTTGAGTACAATGCTTATTGATGTGGTAAAGCTTTTGACAAAGTACTATTATACTGAGCCTGGGGTTTTGGAAAATATAGGTCGGGATGATGGGGAAGAAGGAGTTTTGGGAAATTTATTTCTTGCTAGGGGAGTCTCTGTCCCTCGGCCACTCCCTACCGTGGAGGCAAGTACAAGGGTAACAGATCTGGTCACTGCGATCCCATCGAGCCCTCAGTTAGAAGCTCTACTCACTGAGATAGGTGAGCTGGCTTTGGAGAGGGCCAAAAGCAAGCAGCGTGATTCTGAATCACAGATTAATACACCTGATGTGCCTATAGGCGGCCATCAACCTCTACTAAATAATTCTCTCACAAATAGGGTAACAGGTAGTCGTTCCCAAGTTACCTGTTATCCAGGACATCCATACTTTTTTCAAAATACTAGCTCTTACACGAAAACCAGTTCTACTGGTCCTACAACTAGCGTGACTTTTTCTCTTCCGCACAGCTACCCAACCTCGCTTCCTCACATTCCTTCTTCGGGGCCCAGTATCCCTCAGGGAAACCCACAATTTCAACAATGGGGCCATTATCCGAATTATCGCCTTTTTTTGTCCACATTCCGCACCGTTGGACATGTTGGAGTCTTCCGTCTTGTCACTCGCATCTGACTCATACTCAGCCGGAGTTTTTTCTCGTTTCACCAGCACCTTGTTTGAATATAATCTGCAGTGTCGGTACGATTGCACCCACTTTCGAGCATAACATCGGTTTTTCGGTAGAGGGCATCGGTTCAGGTGACAGGAATTCACCACTCGACGAAATGTGACTACCTTCGAGATCTGGTTTGAATGAAAATGGTTGATGAATAAAATCGCCAGATACACCTGCGGATCCTATACGTACCGATTGCAGACGAATATCTGTTCTTCTCATAGGGTTGGCTGGCAGAGTGTTTGCAGTTTCCGCCAATCCGTCATCATATGAAGGTGGTGATGAAAAAATTCGCTCGTTTCAACTGGTTTAGCTTTTGGATGCAACGGTATCATGACCGTGACGGATGACTTTGTTTTGACAAGAAAACAGTATTGCCGCAGATGAAATTTTTTAAGAACAAATCTGGCAGTGTTGCGAGATTTAATTTTACATAACAACTAGATGCGATAAAGCATCAAAATCGTGTATTTAACATTTTTTGCGGAGTCCTTCATGTGCATTGGTTTTTGTGTAATATTCATGTTTTTGATACGTGATTATTACATTCATGCAACTTATAATTTTGTTCTGATGTAATTTGAAGACCGATGTAATATCACATCAATTGGATGTTATTGTGCATCGTATTTCCTTGACTACATTAGGCATGGGTAGAAATAAAATAAATTAATAACGCGTGTATTCCGCAGTCGGATATAATCGGAAACACTCGGCTGTGGTGTTTGCCGAATCATCATATACGGTGTCTGAAGCCAAAACACGAGCACTGGCTTTGGTGTTGTACCCACCGCGTTGCGTGTAAGTCTGGAAGCACGAAGTTAAAGTGGTGAATTCAATACACGCGCTAGCGTGGTAAAAAATAGCTCGACGTGCAGTGTAGTGTTTGGACATTGCTGCTGGGAAGCATCTGGACCTAGAGAAAAGCCAAGAGTTTTTCATTCCGAACCGGATAATAGTACTACATTCGGGTGGTTGAGGTCAAAAAAAAATTTTCGAACTCAGTAAAGCCCGGTTATATTGGAGATTATTTTCAGCCGAAGGAGCTATGTAATTTGGTGGCAAACAGTTTTCAAATCGTTTCACCCTACACTTCTGAGCAGAAGAAGTTGCATGATTCCATTTGATAATTTTAGTAACGTTTGTCCATAGCAGATATCACAGATATAATGAAGATTTCTTCTTTTTTTTTTAAACTAGTGAATACCTTCATCCTGATCCGCAGATGCGGTTAAATGTATCCAACTATTGATCTATGCTGGAACTGCTGATGCACATACAAAACCTTAACGTACAATGTGGTATGGCACAGCTTAGAGCTGATAATGCTCTAATCACCCCACCGCAAACGCTACGTATGTATCGTATCGATACATCGAGTTTCATTTCACTTCCGGTAAAGCTCGTGGAGGGTGACATCAATTAGTTGACTATAGGGAATACAAATGGCGGTTCTGCAACGACAATGCACATCATATTATTTTTTAATTAGACGTCAAGCTTCAATCAATCTATCGATGTCAGGTTAAGCACCAGGCCAATCTTATGGTCTGCCGGTTGGAACTGCAGGCCCTGGACATTGTGCGACAGCAGGAATTAGCACCCCTGTTTTCCCCTAGGGGTGCGACTCTCATCCATTCATAGTGGATAAGTTTGATTTATCCATGATTGTTTTCATTTTTCACAACAACTCTCAATAATTCAAATATGGTATAATAATTTCTGCTATTTTCGATTACTCTCGATTTCATCCGATTCGATCGGATTTCATCCGATAAGGACGTTAGAGTCACGATTTTGATAAATTTCACTTGATCATGTACGTTTATTATGGCAGCTACGAAAACAAACAGATTTGTTGGTTGATTCTACCAACGCTTATGGTTTGTTTCAAACAAATTTTAGTTCCATTTAGACTGAATTACTGTTTGACACAAACAAACGAAAACTTTTGAAACAACAAACATTTACAATCACCTACATATTTCCTGAAATTTGAAGAATATGTTCTCGTTGCAGTTCAAAACCGGAAAAAACACTCGTGCATATCAATTTAACTGCTTTTCCATATGGCAGCGAAGTGTTGCATCTAGTGGAGCTGTGGAGAAAATCAGATGCGCTGTACAGCGTTCTAGATGCACCACAATGCAAGCATAGGGAACCAGAGTAAAATCGTTTGGCGCTAGTGGATTATTCCGGTTTTCAGTCTGCAGTAGCGGGTTATAAGAATATAAAAAACATTACCAAGGCCAGGCGCCCATTGATGTGATGGAGGTGTGGCATCTGCTAGAATGTCAAAACATCTTGTGGAAGTTCGCATTACGCCACAAGACTTTGACTCGATAGTTTGACATGGTACACACAGTCTTCCATTACTCGGATACAAATGCCACCTGCAGTGAGCTTTCCGACTTCGGTTTATACACCGATCAACCCTTATCAGTGCCTTGCAAATCCAACTTCGCGATCGGGTCAAATACCAAATCCGGGGATCGGAAGTTCTGGTTATAATCCGCTTTCCAACCCGTGGCTAGGATATCCAGCTTTGAATCCCGAACAACCCTCTAATCCTAGGTTGGGGAATCCGGCTTCAGGATATTCGCAAACTTACAATCCTCTTAGTGGAGTACCGGCCACCACTTCAAATCCTAGTACTAACTATGCGTACCATTCTTTTAATCCGGGTTTACCTGAAAATCACGGGCGTCACACTTTACCAGTGTCTAGATGGAACATCGTTAAATATGATGGGGAGGACCAAGGTCTTAAACTTAATCATTTTCTAGGAATGGTTCATGCCATGTTTCGGACTTGGAACTTTATGAATCAGCAATTCACCTTTTCAAAGGACCGGCGCTGCAGTGGTATATGACCATGTGCACTTCGGGTCGTTTACTGAGCTGGCAACACTTGGTGCTCGAGCTCAGGAGAACGTTTATGCATCCTGATTTAGATACTTTGATTAAAATGAAGGTTTATCAGCGCCATCAACTGCGAAATGAAACCTTCCTTCAATTTTACCATAGTATGGAGGAACTATTCGGAACAATGAGTGTTCCAATTCCTGAATAAGAGAAGGTCCAAATTTTGATGCAGAATGTAAGGATCGTTTATAAGAGACAGTTAAATTTCCTCCCTATTACCGACCTTCAGACACTAGTGTTCGCCGGTCAGAAGATAGACGCCGTCAACTTCTCTGTCTACAATAAGGTCTTCGGACCGGAGAAGCCGGTTAACACGATGGAGTGTTCTGAGGCTAGCTTCAACCCGAAAAAGGAGAACCAAGCAAGCAAGCAACGCCTCTCACAGCCGGTAGCTCAATCCGGCAACTCTTTTTTACAAACCAACCAGTATCAAAAAAATTCGCCAAGCAGATCTGCTGGTCCTCGTGGGCTAACTCGGACACATATGACACTCGAAGACATGATCGAGTCTCATCAGCCTCTTTCCAATCGCCACTGCTTCAATTGCGGCAAGTTTGGGAATCGGATGGACGAATGCCGACTTCCGAGAGGAGTGTTTTGCCAAAACTGTGGGTTTCGAGGCTACCCATCCAACAACTGTCCGTATTGCGAAAAAAAAACGCCATCGCAGCGAGCCAAAACCACCGGCCGCTGAACCAAAATTTCTAGGCGTAAACCCTCCCGCATATTTCGAGCCGGCAATTGATTGCTTGTACCAGGTGTCTCCGGCTTTGTTCACGATTTCATATCCCTTTCCCAATGATAATCGTCCGTATACTTCTGTGAAGGTTTATGGCGTAAACTTTCGAGCTCTTCTTGACAGTGGTAGTAATCTTACGCTGATCAACGACGCAGTCTATAATTCGATCAAACCGAAGCGAATATTTCCACTTCGGGATCCTGTCCGGCTACGCACAGCGAGCGGAGAAGCGCTCAACGTCCGAGGACAGATTTACTTGCCTTTTTCTTGGAACGGTACAGTCAAGGTTGTTCCTACTCTAGTCGTTCCCAATTTGGCTATCAACTGCATCTGTGGAATGGATTTCTGGAAAGTGTTCAGTATCCAACCCACAATCACAGGATGTGCCATGATTGGAAACTCAGTGGAAGAAACAAGCCTCGAGTCACTGCCGTCTCCGACGGTCCTAACTGCCTCCGAGCAGCAGACTATTGAACAGATTAAAACGCTGTTCATAGCAGCCCACCCCGGACGATTATCCACGACACCACTGGCGGAACACAAAATCGAACTCTCCGAAGAATGGCGGAGAAAACCCCCCGTCCGACAGTTCCCATACGTCATGTCTCCTAAATCGCAAGGTCTGGTAGCAGTAGAACTACAGAGATTGTTGGACGCTGGCATAATTGAACCCAGTAATTCGAAGTGGTCGCTGAACTGCGTCCCCGTCGTCAAACCCCATAAGGTTCGGCTCTGTTTAGACGCGCGTAAGATCAACGAACGCACTGTTCGTGATGCTTACCCCTTGCCGCACCCATGTCGAATCCTAGGTCAACTTCCGAGGGCGAAATACCTCTCAACAATAGACTTGTCAGAGGCCTTCCTACAAGTTCCATTAGAGAAGTCTTCGAAAAAGTATACGGCTTTTAGTGTGCAGGGCAAGGGGTTGTTTCAATACACCAGAATGCCCTTTGGTTTGGTAAACAGTCCTGCTACGCTGGCGAGACTGATGGACCAGGTTTTGGGTCATGGTGAATTGGAACCCTATGTTTTCGTTTACCTCGATGATATCGTCGTGGTGACGGAGACATTTAAGCATCACGTTCAGTTGCTGCGTGAAATCGCGCGCCGACTGAACAGTGCCAACCTTAAAATTAACGTGGAGAAGTCTCAGTTCGGGGTGCCGGAAATTAGCTTCCTAGGATATCTCTTGAGCTCGGAAGGTCGGCGATTCATCCCGAACTTCAGCGAGACTTGCGGACCCCTTTCGGATCTTCTGAAAACCAAAAGCAAGATCATCGGATGGAACGATGCATCAGAGAGAGCATTCTGCTCCTTAAAAGAGCAGCTGATCACCGCCCTGATTCTGGGAAGCCCAGATTTTTCCCGAGAGTTCGTCATTCAGACGGATGCGAGCGATTTTGCTGTCGCTGGGGTGCTCACTCAGCAACAGGAGGAAGGTGAGCGGGTTATTTCCTATTTTTCTAGGAAGTTCACCACTCCTCAGAAAAATTACCACGCTGCGGAGAAGGAAGCTCTAGCCGCCTTGCTTTCCATTGAAGCATTTCGGGGGTACATTGAAGGATACCATTTCACCTTGGTCACGGATTCGTCGACGTTGACCCACATTCTCAAAACAAAGTGGAAGGTTGTTTCCCGGTGTAGTCGATGGAGCTTGGACTTTCTGGTGAACCAGCCCAGGAGGCTGAAAGCCACTATAATAAAGATATTAAAAAAAAAGAAGCTTGGACTTTCAGCAGTACGACATGACCGTTGTGCACCGGAAAGGCAAATAAAATATCGTCCCGGATGCTCTGTCAAGAAGCATAGCGATAGTCCAAGATTCACCAACTTCACCGCGGTACGCATCCTTGATGAAGAAGGTCACAAGTCGCCCGGACGACTTCGTCAACTTCAAGGTTGAGAATGATAGGTTGTACAAGTTCGTCACTGCCAAGAATGTACCCTTCGATTCGCGATTTGAATGGAAGCAAGTAGTTCCATCCGATGAGGTATCTGAGGTTCTGAGGCAAGCTCACGGTGACCACTTCCATCCTGGGTTTGACAAAACCTTAGCTCGTGTCCAACAGCGCTATTATTGGCCCAAGATGGCCAAAGACGTCAGGGCACATATTTATGCTTGTTCCACATGTAAGGAGACCAAGCCTTCTTATATCCAAACCACCCCGGAAATGGGGAAAATGCGCTGTGCGTCCCGGCCGTGGCAAATCATTTCGATGGATTTTGTGGGTCCGTTGCCACGTAGCCGGAAGGGAAATCAGCATATCTTGGTGATTTGTGACTTTTTCTCAAAGTGGGTAATGATTCACCCGATGAAGAAGCTGGATAGCTCAGCCATGTGTGTGATTTTGAAAAATCAGTGGTTCTACCGGAATTCTGTCCCTGAAACCATAATCACCGACAACGGCAGTACCTTCACTTCAAAGGGATTTAAAGAGTTATTAGATCACTTCAAAATCACACACTGGCTGAACTCCCGCTATCATTCGCAATCAAATCCGGTCGAGCGCGTCAATCGGACCATAAACGCGGCCATACGCACTTATGTCCAGGGGGACCAACGTTTATGGGATACGAAAATCCCAGAAATTGAGCTAATGCTCAATACTAGCAAACACGCCTCGACCGGATTCACTCCATATTTCATTACCCACGGACAAGAGCTATCTGAGCAAGGGTCCGACCACTGCCTCACTCGTCACGGCCAAGAGTTATCTGCGGAAAACAGGGAAGAAAGGCGCAAACAGATGTTCGCTAAAATTCACGAGATAGTCACTAAAAATCTTGAGAAACCTTATGACGTATCTCGAAACCGTTACAATTTGTGAAACCGAACATTTGCCAAATCCTTCTCTGTAGGACAGTTAGTCTACCGGAAGAACATGAAGCAATCGTCGGCCGTCGAAAACTACAACGCTAAGCTAGGGCGGCAGTACTTACCCTGCAAAGTGAAATCGAAAATTGGCTCATCTTCATATGAATTGGAAGATCTAAACGGCAAAAACTTAGGGATCTGGCCAGCCGTTCACTTAAAACCCCGTTGAAATCAAAGCCAAACAACAGCAGTACTGCCGATCCTCATTTTTCCTTTTGTAATACCTAAAAATATAACCAAATCACAGAAAAAATAAATACTCACCTGCCTTCGTTCATGCCTCTTCGTCAATCATCATTAGAATGAACATTTGTTGTCGGTTCTTCCTCTCCTATAGAAGTATTCTTCTTCCTTGTTTACAAAATTTCGTTGGTGTGGAGTAAACCAAGGAGAATGTTTACAAATAGTGTTACGCCTTCCCAAGTGGCAAACTTCGTTCGGTCAAATCGAAGCTTTCGATCGAGGGGTCTGTAGAAAAAATTCCAGACCAGCTCAAAACAGTTAGGATAGGGGTACCCCAATATTATAAATTACAATCAAATATACTTAAGTAATAGAGTTGTCCTGGGTAAATCGTTTGTGAGCCACACGACTGTGTGGGTGAAATGAACTAGTGAATGGTTAAGTATGAAAGGTGGGGGGAATGAATGCGTTATTAATGAAAGTATTATGAATGAAAGTTTTATGAATGAACGTGTTATGAATGAATGTGTTATGAGTGAAAAAGTTATGGAAGCATGTGTATGATTTTGTGCCGAAACTATTTTCGGTGAATAGTTAAAAATGAATAAGAGGATAGTCATAATATTTCTCTTCTCTTTTAATTATAGTCTAGTTTTTTAGAGCAAAGGTGTCGAGTTGTAGTATAAAAATAAAGTTTAAAATTCTATAGCTAATAGAGAGAAGCACGGTTTTATTCTGACACACCATGATTCTGAAAGGTCACTATTTAAAAGAAAGCATTTTTATTCCGATACAATTACAGACATTTTAATCTGACTTCAACCTAGAATGATTGGTAATTACAGTGGTTAGGCTCGCGGTGCTATTTCACGTAATTTGAAGGAAAAGAGCCTCCATTTGCGATCAATCATTGCTTCAAATTATCACTGAAATAGCAGGGGTAGAGAGCCACTGTAGCGGCCCAATTATTCTATGGATGAAGCAGGGTTCCTAGCGCTAGGCAGCCAGACTCTATGGTTGACAGTTAGGTGATTTAGTGGAAAAGAACTCCTCTCTCATGGAAAAATCATTCCACTAAATCAAATTAACCGTCCACGAAAAGAGAGTTGCCATAGCAAGAAAGAACTCCTACCCAAACTTAATCACTTTCATTGGTGGCCAGACTCTATTATTGAGTGTTACGTGATTTTGCGGAAAAGAGCTCCTCTCCCATGGAAAAATCATTCCGTTAAATCAAGCTAACCATCAATAAAAAGAGAGCCACCAGTTCCTCTTCCTGACCTCGTCCTTCTATTTTGGTAGCCAGACTCTATCATTGTGAGTTATGTGATTTTGTGGAAAAAATCTCACTGACCACAATCATTCCACAAAATTAACCTAACCCTCAATGAAAAGAGAGCTATCAAAATAGCACCCAATACATGACTATCACCCTTACCAAGTGAAAAAAAAATAAAACTAGTTTTATTTTATTTTTCTCCCAAGTGTGGGCTTAATGTAACCTGTCCATTGGTAACATTGTTTAATCTTGTAAATTTTGTAAATACTGTTAATTTTTGAATTTTGTAATTTTATTAGTTATATAATTTTGTAAATATTTTTCTAAATTTTTATGTTATATCTTTATTTTTATAAGCATTAAATTTTTTTAAACAGATCAAACAGAATTAAATAGAATGAATTAGAATATATTATCGCATTTTATCACCCATTTCCCATCATTGACATCCCTATTCCCTCATTTGCTGTGACAACCGTTACGCGCAATGCTGTGCGCGCTCACAGTTGACCCTCATTGTCAAAGAGAAGGCTCCCATACCACGATAGGTAAGCAGCTGATAAAAGCAGCTGTCACCACTGTGTTCAGGATCTAATAAGGTAAAAACATCAAAAGAGGTTTCAGTTTATTTTAGTGCGAGACCGTTTAGTATATTTTAGTGCTCAATCGAACGTTTTTTCTCTTTACTTTTCGTGCAGGAAAAGTACGTGCGAGCCGTGAAGTGGCGAGGACAGTTAAGTGTATCGGCATCAAGTGGGAAAAGGCCTGGGTGTCCGAAAAAGTTAACTCCGTCGGACGGAATATTCGTGGCAAATCGGAGCAGGCCACAGGAGCGCCGTAGAGCCGAAGATTTCCGCTGTGTGGAGCGTGAAAACGGTTGGACGTTGGACGGTAATTTTCCCTTCCCTTTCCCTTTTTCCTTTCCTTGATATTTTTTGACGTAGGACTACGTCTGTGTTTTCAATACTGGGGTACACGTTCGAGTTGCGAAAATTTGGAGCGTCACGAAAAATATATAGGTTTTGAACGTTAATAACTAAGTCATTTCACGATTGATTTCCAAAATGTTTGCACCAATCGATCGGAACATTTTCTACGCTTCGATTAAAATATTTCAAACTATTGCTTTTTAACATGCAACTAATAAAATTAACGCAAATATAAGGTGATGTCTAATAATATCGATTTTGCATAGTAAATTTACCAAATGCACAGTACTTTCCGTACACAGACTTCATATTTAAGTAAGGAACGTCTCCTAGGCAGCCATGAATTTTATATAACGGGTACACCTTCGCATTTCGATTTAGTTTTTAGGCGGTCGTGGAGCTGTGCAGAGTAGGATCTGCAGTTGAACGAGCAGTCGCTGCCCAGAGAGGCGTTGGTGCAGTTGGCTGTTGTTGCCGATGCTCCCGTCAACCCCGCTGCGAGAAACATGGCTGCTGAAGCCTACGAGTTGGCGGAAAAAAGCCGCCCGTGACAAATAGACAAGAATCAATCATCCCACGTCACCAAGTTCAATCGCGAACTGTTTCTCCCACGTCAACTAAATCCGTCCTTTTCAGGACGACCAAAGTAGTTTGCCAACTGAAGAGTTCGTTTGGATGAATTTTTCTCTTGTGCTGTTTGAAATTAATTTCCATTACCGCGCCCCGGCTGAACATGGCATTGCTTTAAACGCCGCGTCCCGGAGTAAATGGCAAAGCGCGTTGAACAACCAATGAACCAACAGATCCATAACTATCTTCTACGCGTTAGAGATAGTGGCCCTCTCAACCATCGTAGAAAATACAACCGGGGCCGTATCATAATTAAGAGCCACCAAATGCTTGAATTTTCTTGGCCCTTTTCAGGACTGACTTAAATCAATTAGCGGATGGCCCTGACTTGTATGGGAATTAGATTGCTGCGTAGTCCTACGTCAACTTTGCGCACAACCCCATTGGGCTGTACCTTGTAGTTTTTTAAATAAACTTAAAAAGAAATGTAAAAAAAATATATATATTGAATCTGTTTTATTCTTTATAGCTCTGATCCTTTTTTTTCTATCCTTGTTTGCTCTACCTTGGATACTCAGCGTAAGGGAGGTTTTTCCGCCTAATTCCCCTCGGAGCCAATAAAAGACCCTGAATCCCAGGTTGAAGCCTGAAGGGGGAAAAAAAGAAAGTCCCCAGTGAAACGGCCGATCTGGCAAGTGAATACTAACAATGTGATGCTATTGGTGGTTCTCTCAAGCGAATGGCAAAGAGAGCAAGCCTTGCTCAAGATTATGGAAACACAATCAAAAATCCTCGGGAACTATATCACTAGGCAGTTGAACAGACAAATAAAAGTATTACAAAACTGAATTTTTGCTTCATATCAGCTGAAAAGTATGCAAAAATTTCAGAAGAACTTGAGGAGTTATATAGTCACGTAAAGACAATACCTGATACACAGGTTCATTGATTTGTACCTATTTCAGCTAAAAGGTGTTCTGATTCAAAGGTTAATCCAAAGAAATTTACTTTGTTTGTGAAAGATAAATAAATAAAAGATCAGTGAGAGACACGTTCTGTAACAAATCTTGACCTTCCTTCCAGCTCCCTCCCCCGTCCCAAAGATAAACGAAGCCATATTTGAATCGCCCCTAAAAATAGAAATATCCGAACAAGCAGATGAATGACTTTTACTTAAACTTAAACTTAAACTCTTTGGTTCTGTTTTAATGATGTAAAGGGAAATATAAAGTTTATGACCCTTTTCAAATGTTAGTCTAGATGATTATTTTTTTTGCTAGGTTTTTTGCAAAGATGTTCAATACACTCAATTCTTTATGACTGCTATATTTTATTGGATTCTATACACAGCAAATAAAGTTGTTGAATATTACACAGAATCAGATGCACATAGGTCATTCCATCGGTTGTGTAATGTTAGGTTGTCTCGATGTACACAATAAAATGATGCACTGCACACAAAGAGTTGAAACTTTCACAACGAATTGTAGAACTGTCAAATCGAAACCGTGGCATCGTTGAAAATAAAAGCAAATTACTTTTATTTCAAAATGAACTTTCAACCCGAAAGTGTCGTGCAATTCAAATAAAAGTAAACTGTTATTATTGGAATAAAAATCAGGAGGCTAGTCACTCTGCCACGTTGTGTTTGTGTTTCAGTGTGTCGGAAGGTGTTTCTGTGTTTCAACTTATCTGTCAATACTACAATCGAAAATTTATGCTTTTTGGCAACCATGGGCCTTTTTGGCGGTTAATTCACGCACACTTATGCATCATTTAAATCACATGAGTGCAAGTGAGAGGGAAACAAAACAGTGAGAAAACAAACAATCGATTCGTGTAATTGGTGCCAGATATGAATTTATCTCTCATGTGGTGGCGAGTGTGTTTGAAGTGTGGTGGATTGTGTTTTTTAGTGTGGTAACACAAGGTGGCCGAGTGACTTACCCCCTGATAAAAATAGTTTTTACATAAATTGTTTTTTTTTCAGATGAATCATTATAAATTTTAATAAGACAGCTATTTGTTTGAAAATCATTTGATCTTAAATAAAAGTGGGATATAATTATTAAAACATTATTTTTTCGTTACGTAAACAAATATTTCTTGTTACTGGTTCATGTAGTAAACAACGGATTTCTAACTAATGCATAATCCTCACTCAAACGCTGCATTCGGATTATATTAATCATCTAAATAAACTTTGTTGGAGTCGTTTTTCGCTCGCCGTCAGGATATAACAGCATTCCTACATATAAAAAACAATTAATAAACTTATACTGCACGACGGTTCTCACAGTTGGCATGAAAAATTCAATCTTGAAAGTAGTCACTAACGCTAGTGATTTCCAGTTCGCATTTGTCGCATTTCGCGTCTCCGCTTCCGTTTCGGCCGGAAGAGTGTCGGACCCGGTGTCCTCCGTCGTTGTCGTGGTGGTTGCCTGGTGAACACCTGGCGTCGCCTAGGAATCAGACTTCAAGAGCGAATCGTTGACGATGGACCGGTCGTCGACGGGGTTTGTTCGGACGGATTCGTAGTTCGGATCCGATTCGCTGCCGGTGAGACATTCGTAATTGGAAGAAAGTTAACTGTTCCTGTTGTTCGTTGGGGTGTTATGCTGCTTCAATTTGCTTTTGGGTTGTCCGGCGAGCTGGTGCTATCGGTGGAAAGAGTACTTTTTCAGAGCGTACTACTATAAGGCTAAAACTTCGAATGTAATCTTCATAGAAAATATACCACCGAGTCTCACTTAAAATCCTCGACAAATTTCTTCAACAAAGAACAATATCCGTGAGCAGCTAAAATGTTGTCCCGGACGGACGAAAAGAACAAGACGACTTTGACAGGTAAACCCGATTCTTTTTTTTCTCTATCAAACGAAGACGGCTTGCTTTTGTGTTAGTGGATTTGACAGTTCTACAATTTTCATGGTAAAAGGAATCACTGTTAAATTTACACACTCAACCGAAAAAATACATTTTCAAATCAAACGCAAAACTTTCACAATGGATAATTTCACTTTTAATTTAATGAAAAATTAACTCTTTTCAGAAGTAAAGTGCAAAACTTTTAATAAAACAAGATCTATTTTTTGTGTGTGCTTATCGATCTAATTTGGTCGATGTAAACGAGACAACGTAACCCATCGAGACAACGTGAATCGTCGCAACGTACTACAGAGTCGCGATGTAAAGGGAGCAATGTAAAACTTATAGTGTAAATGAAATTTGCAAATATTATTCAATGAGAAAAAAAAGAGCTACAATTAAAACAAAATGTTGCTTTTATTTCTATTTCAACATTCATCCTTCTTTTTCTTTCCGTTCTCATCCTTTTCGGCCTTAATATTGAACGGAACCGGAAACTCTTCTTTCTTGTGGCCGTCACCATCGTCACCCCCGCCAGCACCAGCCGCTCCACTTATTCCACTAGCACGCGAAGATTATCCACCAGTACTTCACCCAGATGATGCTGGTGGGTTTGCACTGCTTTCACCTTGTTTACTTCCACCGTCATTTTCTTTAATTCGCCAATATCCCACGAATTATCGCTATTTTGTGTCCATATTCAGCACCGTTGGACATGTTAAAGTCTTCCGTTTTGTCACTCACATCCGAATCTTACACAACCGGAGTTGTTTTTTTCGTTTCACTAGCACCTTGTTTGAATATAATTCGTAGTGTCGGTACCATTGCATTCACTTCCGAGCATAACATCGGTTCTTTGGTAGAGGGCATTGGCTTAGGTGACATAGGCGATTCACCACTCGATAAAATGTTACCTTGGAGATCTGGTTGGAATGAAAATGGATCATGAATAAAATCGCCAGATATACCTGCGGATCCTACACTAAGAAAAAAATCTATATTAAATTTATGTGTGAGGTATATAGATATTTGCAATAGCCCCATACTTTTTATGTGAAGAACACATGAAAATTTTATTAGCAATGCACATATAATTTATAAATTTCAATTCATACAAATTATGAGGTTTATAGATATTTACAATATCCTCAGTCCAATACTTTTTATGTGTACACCGCATGTAAATTTTATTAGCAATACACATATAATTTATAAATTTTTATTAATATAAATTATAAGCTCTGTTGTTAATCTCGAATGGAAATTCTTATACATATGAAAATCGGCCAAATATGTTTTATGATAATGCACCCATAAACTTCCTTCTATTAAAATAATGAATAATATTGTTTAAAATATTTAAAAAGAAACAGAAAGGAGCTGGTGTACCAACCATGGTTACACATTTCTATTAAGGTGTTTTATATAGAACACATCTCAATAGAAAAGTATAACAACCATGACTGGTACACCTTACTTATTTTTGAGATAACTAGATTTTTATTGTATAATATTTGTATTTTAGAAATATTAAAAAAAAACAAGAACAATTCATCGTTTCCACTTATGCATACATCGAATTAACACAATCCTTATCCAAATTTTAAATGCTACTTTCACTCAGTAGAGTAATAATTTTTTTTACGAAACATTTGTTTGTTGTTTACATTGTAAATCATAATTGGTGGTCCATCAATATCATTTATGCTGTGAACAGATAATGCATCAGTCACGTCTTCTACTGAATATGATAAGTAGTGTTCATCGAATTCTCCTATTATCCATTGCCAGCCTACTATATATAAGTCATTTTTATTTGTTACTAATAAGTCTTCTATTTCGTACAGTTCAATTGATCCTGTCCCTGATTTAGTTACAAATGTCCCAACTTTAAATTCGCATCCTTTGATTTTGATACTATTGGCACTCCTCATTTCTTCACTCATTCTAAAAGGTAAAGGTAGTGGCAAATCTTCGAAATAAAATTTAGAGGCAAGATCACAAATATCAGTCTTTCCTTCCAAAGATGAATCAAAGAATACTTCATTATGAAAGTCGTAAGCAAAGCTTAACGTGCACAACGTGAAACAAATATTTTTACGTGAGGTAATTATATGTGCATACTCCTTAAACCCCCTATGCTTAGCTTCGTTCCTAAAATTCATCATATGAACAACGTTTCCACTGGCTTTGATAACGGAGCCGTAATGGCAAACAAAATGTTGCTTAGGTTTTGTGGAGTTTCCGGTCCGTTGGTAAAGGGCATCCTGTTGCAGGGCTTGCCAGCTACTTACCCAAGCGTCCACTCGCTGTGACGGGTCGATGAGGAAGAGGGCGAGAGTCGTTCGTGACGTGCTTTCGTCGTTGCTTGTGGTGATGGCGTTCGGTGGTTCGTTCGTTGACACCGCTCGTGTGGAACCGAGTTATGTTCGGGTTTTATAGAGCACGTCTAACATCTCTATTTAAGGGGGTATTCATACCGCACATTCCCCTCCTCCATTAATTAAAAACCTTACACGGCTGGTGATTCGACTGATACTACTTAAACTCAAAATGTTCCTCCAAATTCGAGCTGTTTATTTTGGTGTATACCACTTAACGGTTTTTTTTCTTTTACCTAAAATAATCAATAACTTAAACACTGGCCAGACTGAGCCGTTATAACATGTTAGAAGCGTTAACGTCGTTATAACATGTTATAACTCTGTAGTCTGAACAAGGCATTAATCAACAAAAATATAATATTATCGACAGTGCAAGGGTACAACTATAACTGTGAGTTCATTTTTTGGATTTCAACGTCGTTTTCAATAACAGTGCACGCTTCATAGAGTTTCATATTCAAATATTTCACTCTGTCGGCTGACTAGTCGACGTCCAGCTCAAGGTGAATTTAATATCTCAGGTGGTCTATTTTCTTCAGTTGGTTGGTAAGACGGGTGGAGTAGCGGGGGTATCAAATGAGATTTAGCAGTGGAGCGAAAGAGTAAGGATACTCAATACTGTATTACGCACATAATGACAGTTGTTGATTGCATTTTTGCGTAAGAGTGAAGAGTTATATATTTATGTAAACGGTATGGGCTAAACGTTTTGTTTACATACATTAACACGTGCACTTTTTCTCCGGAATATTGGTAAACAAACCTTGCAGACTGACGCTTCATATCCTAATGGTATAGAACACAGGCCTGGTAGTGTGAAACTAATCATCTCATTTACTCGTTTGGTTTAAAATGGAACTGCGAGTTTGACATCACAGGCACTGTTGCATAGGTGTAAAGGAGACAACTTCAGTATGCCAGACCAGTATTTTACTTGATATGGATCGTATTAGTATGCATTTAAACATGGCTGAAATTCTCATATATATAATACCCATTTTTCGAAATGTCTGTTATTTGCGAAATGGGTATAAAATACCCATTTTTCGTGATTTGTTTTTAATTGTGATATTGAATAATGAGCATTAGAATAAACATAATAGATCGCAATAACTGAATGTGAATTTGTATTTTGGCAACCCTTTAGCCTCAGACCTTTTACCTATCAGGTATGTTAAGTTTTGTTCGGGAGTTTTCACACCGGCAAATATTCCGGCGACGTTCAAGTGGTCCATTGAAGCGGCCATCACATCGTTATCATCCAGAGAGGATATCCGTGGAATATATCTGAAAGGATTTAAATGATTTCGACGTCAACTTGATGAAGGCTTGGATTTTACGCCCCGGAAGAGACACATATTCGGAAGTAAGATTCTACTGATGTAATTGAAGCATTTTATATTATTATATTAAATTATTAACTTACCTCTTAGGTTTTGAAAGCTTTCGCTATCCAGTTTTACCTTCAGTTCTTCCATATTCTTCGCGTTTTCGTGGAGTGGATTCCGCGAAGTTTTTCTATTTTTCGAACCACGCACTTTCAAATAAACAAAGCGAGCCAGGAAAATGCTAAGATATTTTTTACCCATTAATGGGTAGAAAAATACCCATCTTTTGATCTCTCATTGAAAATAAAAAATGGGTCTTTAGTATGCATTATTTTGATTTTAAAAGTACCCATTTTTTGACAGTTTCATATACTATCGAAAAATGGGTACATATTTACCCATTAATGGGTACTGGCCGGTTACAGTGTACAGTATTGAGACCACCTGAGATATTAAATTCACCTTGAACGGGATAAGGATTTGACAGCTGGCTACAAAGTAGGCATGTTGATTCCATCAATCTTCAAGCATCCGAACGTAATCGCTCAGGTAGCTGGGAAGAGTTTTCGTTCTGTGTGGCCGCTCGGATGTTCTTTCTGGAGGAAGGTCTTTAAAGCTTTGGTTAGCCAGACCAACGCCCTTGCTCTTGTCGACGTACTCGCGCCACCGTCCAATTTTCTTGGCTGTGTTACGTGTCGCTTCAAAGTTTGACCGTGGTCGTTCTGCAGTACGAGGTTTCCATTATCCACCTTAATTACGGTATATTTGTGTGGGTCGAACCTGCTGTCTCCCTTGATTCGTGTTAAACGCTCAATGATGACCGTATCTCCTGGGCCAACGCGGCACTTTCGAGCCCCTCTTCTAGAATCCTCGCGTTCTTTTGCTTTCAGCTTTTCATGTTTGTCTCTACGGTTCAGAAGTTCCTCGTCATAGTTAGCTTTTTCGTGGCGCAGTAGTGGGAGTCTGCGTTTAATTTTTTATGTGTACACTGCGTTTAATTTTGCGCCCATACATTACTTCCTCCAGAGGGAGGCCGGTTACTGAGTGGGCGGCGGCGTTGTGTGCATTTACAGCGGCATACAACTCATCCTTGAAACACAATCCGTTGCTGACTGCGGAGGCCATGGCTTTATTTACGAGCTTCATATAATTTTCGACGAGGCCATTTTGTTGTGGAAATAGAGGTGTCGAAAAAGTGGTTTTGATTCCACGATCGGCGCAAAACGTTTTATATTCATCGCCATTGAATGGCGGCCCGTTATCGGAGCGAATAGTTTTTGGAAAACCCTCGTGAGCGAAGATTTCCTCGAGGACCAGTTTAGTCTGTTCGAAGTTTGTCGACTTAACCGGTCAAGCGATTAGAAACCTATTACGACATTGAAAGGTAAGGACAAAACAATATTTTTGTTGTGAAAATCACAAGAAAATCCTACCAGGACCGATAATCAACGATGAGTAGAATTGAGATTCTACCGAATCTAACGTACGGGCCATTAAAATCTATTGCTACGGTTTCCCAAACAGCTTGGGGAGCAAAAATCCTCTTCATTGGAATTGTTTTTCCCGGTAGACCATTAGTTGCGCATGTTTTGCATGATTTTACCCATTTTTCTGCATCGATACCCATGCCAGGCCACCACACGCGTTCCCGTAAAATGCTTTTAAGTTTAGCGACCATCGGATGTCCATCGTGAGCCAAATTCAGTGTCTTCTCCCGGAGCTTGCTTGGGACCACCGCGCATCCGTTTTTAACTAAAATTCCGTCGTGAACAGATAAATCATCTGCTATGCTTTCAAACCTCTTAAGGTTCTTGGGCCAGAAGTTTGTAGTGTTGTATCTAAGGCTGTTTCTTCTTGTAGTTCCTGCTCAGTTAGAAAACCAACCGAATTTGCCTCAAGAACTGCAATTTCCCAAGGACTGTGTTGTTCATCAAAGGGATCGTCATTACCAGTGTATAATCGAGATGGTGGGTCAGCGATGTTGTCCCGACCACGTATGTATTCCACATCAAAGCTATATGGGCTAAGGCGAAGTGCCCACCCATCGGCTCTCGTTAACGCCCGCTTAGAATTTTCTCGAGATCGGTTTAATATGAAAGCAACACCCTGTGCGTCCGTTCGCAGCGTGAAGTGCCGGCCAATAAGGAAAAACGAAAAAATGCTCCACGGCCCACACGGTGGCTAGCGCTTCCCGTTGATTCTGTGCGTATCTTTTCTCAGTTTCTGTTAAGGATTTCGACGCGAAACTGATGATGCGAGGCGGTTGAGATGCACTTTCCTGCACCAGAACTGCACCAAGGGCTTTCGGCGATGCATCCGTGTACAAAATTGTTCGTTCATTATCAGCGAAATATCCCAAGGATGTCGTACAACGAGTGATTCTGTCTTTAATTGTTTCGAATGCTGCGAGCTGTTCAGGGCCCCAGCACCAATTGTTAGTGGTAGTGGCGAACCAGAGTCGCCCAAAAAGGGGCGGAAAATTTTAGAAAAAGGGAAAAAAAAAAAACCCCAAACAAAAAAATTTTGTGTTGCTACGCTGGGGGGGGGGGGATATCTTTTTGTTTTTTTTTTTTTTTCCCCCCCCCCCAACGGATTCCATTTTAACCCCAACCCAAAAACCAAATGATTTTTTTGTCAAACTCCCACTCCTTTTTCTTTTCGGTCAAGTTGTTTGATTTTAGAATTATAAAAATTAAAACAGGACTTGTTGTGGTTCTCGCCTGCCCCCCGGGAAAGACAAAAATGATATGGATATCGATGATAAAATTATCAACTCCCCCTCCTCAACGAAGCAGTTCCCTTTGAAACATCACAGGGGCGCAGTGTTAAATGTTTAACAGCTTTGGAATTCTCCAACAGAGCTAATTAAACATTTATGACGACGATAGCTGAGAAGAAGATTTTGATAACATAAGACTTCGGTAAATCCTTTTCCAAATTATAAGAGATTGTTTTAGATTACAGATATTGTCGAAGACTCGACCGTATATTTATACCTTTTATCTCAGTACACTGAAAGACAATCAACTAATGCTGGCATTCCCTACTCCTTCTTACACTACAAGGTTCAACTGTGATGCATACGCAACCAACTGTTTTTCTCTTCTACTTCGCCTATCTTGTTTATGTTCTGCCGCCATTCTATTCTCTTGTTGTCATCCGCTCACGGGCACTCACCGCGGCTCTCATTCTCTGCTCGCGTCATACACTCGAACAAATTATCACTTTTAATATATATGATGCTCACGCGTAAATTGTCATTTTCAATACTTCCCCTCAATTTACTAGCTGTAGATAACTAATCATCTCCTGAAACTTAATCTTCGTCAATGCTTTAGTGAATACATCCGCGATTTGTTTATTTGTCGATATGTATTTTAAAATTAACGTCTTATCCCTAATCAAACTCCTAATGAACATATATTTCACATCAATATGTTTTGTTCTTTGATGTTCACGCGGTTCTTCCGCAATCCGAATGCATGGCTGGTTGTCCTCAAATACCGTAAATGGAATTGCGGTTATCCCAATCTCACGCAGTAATTTGACCAACCAAATTCCTTCCTTTACACCGTGGCACAGTGCAATCAGCTCGGCTTCCGTTGACGACAGGCTTATGATCTCCTGCTTCTTTGATGACCAAGATACGATGTTTCCGTATACGTAGAACACCTGTCCTGAAATCGATCGTCTGTCATCTTCATCATTCGCGTAGTCAGCGTCCACGTATCCTTTGAGTGGCACAACGTCATCCTTCTTCGCCAATACGATTCGCATAGTCTTTGTCCCCTGGAGGTATCGCAGTATTCGTTTGAGCCCCGTCCAATGTTCGTGATTTGGTGAGCTCTGATATTGACTGAAAATACTTATGGAAAAGGTTAAGTCCGGCCTTGACATTAATGTCAAGTATTGTAAGCAACCCAATAACGCCTTATATGGCGCTTTTGTCTCATCTCCGACATTCTTTTTCCATTTTACATTAGGATCCATGGGAGTCCCAACAGACTTACAATTTTCCATACCATACTTGCATAATATTTTGTTTATGTACTTCTCTTGTGATATTTCTAATATCCCAGCTTTGAAATCTCGACTGATGTCTAGACCGAGAAAATGCTTTACTTCACCTAAGTCTTTCATCTTAAATTCATTCGATAATTGACTCTTAATCCAATCTATCTGGGTAATATCTTTGCAAAAGATCAGGATGTCATCAACGTAAAGAATGATGTATATCCCTTTTGAGGTGGAAATATAAACGCAAGTATCTGAATTGATTCTTTTGAATCCCAACTTCGTTATGAAGTTATCAAACCTGAGATTCCAAGCACGACTTGATTGTTTGAGTCCATATATGGTCTTGTTCAGTTTACATAGGTTCGAACTACCAAATGGCTATTTCATGTACACTTCTTCCTCTAAGTACCCATTAAGAAACGCCGTTTTAACGTCCATTTGATGTATTAACCAATCATTTTTAACAGCAAGAGAAAGAAACGTTCGAACTGTTGTCATCCTTGCTACTGGTGGAAAAGTCTCTCTATAATCCAAACCAGGACGTTGGGAACAACCCTTCGCCACAAGTCTTGCTTTATATCTTTGATCATCTTTGATCGTAAATAACCACATGGAGTTCACAGGCTTGCGATTATTTGGAATGTCTTCCACTAAAGTCCATGTATCATTTTCACATAAGGATTTCAATTCCTCGTCAATGGCAACTTTCCATTTGCTCCAATCATGTCGCTTTTTAAGCTCGTCTACTCTCTGAGGAACTTCCCCTGAATTACTTGATAAAAGAAAACTAGTCTCATAGTCTCTTAACCAGGCAGGCGCCCTCCGAGAACGTTGACCAAGATTCTCTGTCTCAGCCGTCTCCTCATCAGTGTCGTTTTTAGCATCATGAAAAATATCAATATCATCTTCAATGCTCTCCTGATTCTCTATTTGCACAGACACAAACTCAGGATCCAGAACAATATCTTGTTCAGGTGTAGCACCTGTTGGTAAAACTACCTCGCAAGACGCATTATTCACATCTATTGGTAAATCTACCACAACGTATTCATTGTTTGGGGTCATTGGTAAATCTACCACACAGCGTTCGCGTTCGTTATTCACATTTATTGGTAAATCTACCACAACAGGATCATTGTCACATCCATCCATTCTTTCATTAAGTTGTTTGAAGTAGTAGCTTGATTCGTCAAAGACGACATCTCTGGAAATGATAATCTTCTTTCTATCATTATCCCACAATCTGTATCCATTTGGTGCATAACCAACCATACAAACTTTCCTACTCTTCTTCTCCAGTTTGGTTCTATGTTCCTTATGAACATGTGCAAACGCAACACAACCAAACGTTCTCAACTTGCTTACATCTGGTTTCTCATTGAACCACATTTCATATGGGGTCTTGGAACAACTTAAAGCACTTGTCGGACTCCTATTTGTTAAATATGCCGAAACATAAAGTGCTTCCCCCCACATTTCATAAGGCATTTCACTCCCGTGTAAAATTGCTCTTACCTTTTCCATTAACGTACGGTTCATACGCTCGCTAACTCCATTTTGTTGCGGCGTATAAGGAGCAGTAGGAATCATTTGGATTCCTTTCTTAACACAGAAATCTCTGAACTCTCTCCCAAAATATTCACCACCGTTATCCGTTCGCAATCGACTAATTCTAGAAGAGAACATGGCAGTCGCCATCGCTTCAAATTCCCTGAATTTTTGAAGCACCTCACTCTTTGCTCTGATCAGGTAAACTACTACAAAGTGTGTGAAGTCGTCAATGAGCGATACAAAATACTTATAACCATCATAAGTATCATCTGACATTTGGCCACAAACATCTGAATGGATCAACTCTAGCGGCCTACTGGACCTTACCCGCGGTCTGCTATCAAACGGTTTCCTCGACTGCTTTCCGTCTACGCATCCTTGACAAATGGATGTTTCAGTTGAAACGGATGCTGGGTGAACATGTAACCCTTCAACCATATTGTCCTTAACCAGTTTTAACAGGGAAGTGTCCCCCAAGTGACCATATCGTTCATGCCATAATCTCGAACAATTCTCTACCTTACTTACGTTTGCAAGATCTTGAAAATTCTCTGGATAAATATCTAAGATATACAATCCTTCAGATTTCCTTCCTGTGAGAAAGACTTCTTCATTTCTGTTGAAAACCTCAACCTTACCGTTCTTAAAGATGATGATCATACCCTCGTCTTCGAGTTTCGATACTGATATCAAGTTACAATGTAACTCAGGAATATAGTACGCATTATACAATTTAATGAATTTATTATATTCGGTTCTCAACTGCAGATTTCCCATACGCTAACATTTTAGTTTCGTGCCATCCTGGGCCGTAGCTACCTTGACTTCCTTTCCCATCTCCCACAGTTCGTTGAAAATGTGAAGTTCACGTAGCATATGGTTTGACGCACCGCTGTCCAGAATCAAAGATTGTTTGGGAATCCCCGCAGGCAATCTATCAATCCTAGATCCCATAAACGATCGGACTGGAGTATAATACCGCTTCTCCTCTTCATGCCTGGCGAAAATGGCATCTCTTAGGTGTGCGCTGAATGGCAAGCCTGCCTCATGTCGCAGATGCCCAAGCCTTGGTAGGTCTAGCCGGGCCAACGGTAGCGACACCTTAAACTGGCCATTCTGCCGCTCTACCTCCACAGTGGTCGACGCTTCTGGTTCAGTAACCACTTCCTTTTTCTGTTGATCCAGGTGGAGGGATGCTTCGACTAACGCAGACAACAAGGCTACGTTCGCCTTGTCACTCCCCTTTTTATGTTTATTGGCCAAGCAATTCTTCTTCACGTGGCCCATCTTGCCACAGCTATGGCACTTATAGCCCGAATAATCCCGTTTGGTGTTGAATGGTTTGCGGTTTGGATTCTTGCGTCCAACAAAGGCAACCTGTTTGCGTTCCATATCCTCGGCGTTTCGGTCTTTGCTGGATGATTTATCTGCGTCAAGAAAAATACGTTTGACTTGATCTAGTGACATTTGGTTTAGTTCATCTTTTCGAATGACAGATAGAGCACCTATTAGGTGATTGAATTGTTCAGGAATCGCAACCAATAATGTATTTAGTTGATTTGCTTGTGAAATGACTTCACCCATACAATTCAATTGCCTAATAATTTCTGCATGTTCAGTAAAAAGTTGCTGCAAAGATTTAAAACCCTTGTTACGAAGCAAATACACTTTAGATCGTAACCCAAGCATGGCCGTAGCACCATGCTTTTGATAAGTTGCTGTTAATTTATCCATGATGGATTTTGCATACTGACATTCCAAAATATGCGCCATCGGATCATCATCAATTGCCATAAGCAATTCATTTACTGCCAACTCATCATCTTTAACCCTTTTGGCAAACTTTTCTTCTCGTTCACGCTCTTGTTCGTCTGTCCCCCCTTCAATTGGCTGAGCATAATCCTCGTCTACAGGGGTTCGCATTAGAGTATGATCAAGTCCTTCTTGTTTTAATAGATGTTCCATCCTTTTCTTCCAAAAAGGAAAGGATTTTTCATCCCCTTTAAACACGGGAATAACGACTCGTCGAAATCTATTTTCCATAATGCTGGAACCTGATAAATGTTTACAAAAAAAATGTATCGGTCTTTGTTCAACAGAAATCTCCGCCTTGAACAACCCTATCAATTTTGCTCAACAGAACTCTCCGCTTTGAACAGCCCTATTAACTTTGTTCAACAGAAGTCTCCGCCTTGAACAGCCCTATTAACTTTGTTCAACAGAAATCTCCGCCTTGAACAGTCCTATCAATTTTGTTTGACAGAAGTCTCCGCCTTGAACAAAATTGCATCTGGTGGCACAGCAACTCTGGGCCCATAACCTGTTAAATTTTTAACAGCTTTGGAATTCTCCAACAGAGCTAATTAAACATTTATGACGACGATAGCTGAGAAGAAGATTTTGATAACATAAGACTTCGGTAAATCCTTTTCCAAATTATAAGAGATTGTTTTAGATTACAGATATTGTCGAAGACTCGACCGTATATTTATACCTTTTATCTCAGTACACTGAAAGACAATCAACTAATGCTGGCATTCCCTACTCCTTCTTACACTACAAGGTTCAACTGTGATGCATACGCAACCAACTGTTTTTCTCTTCTACTTCGCCTATCTTGTTTATGTTCTGCCGCCATTCTATTCTCTTGTTGTCATCCGCTCACGGGCACTCACCGCGGCTCTCATTCTCTGCTCGCGTCATACACTCGAACAAATTATCACTTTTAATATATATGATGCTCACGCGTAAATTGTCATTTTCAATACGCATTCCCCCCCAACAAAAAACGTGAGAACCGGTACCTACCATTTTCTGTCAGGAATGGCGTCAGGTCACGCGATTCCTTGCAGAGTTCGAGGTGGTAATAGGCATTACTGAGGTCCAATTTCGTAAAATGTTTTGCGCCATGGAGTTTTAACTTTATCTCGTCGATTAAGGGCATGCGAAAATACTCCCTCTTAATTGCCTTGTTGGGTGCGCGCATATTGACTACAAGCCGAAAGTCATTTTTGCCCTTGGGTACCGCCGACATACCGCTTATCCATTCAGGTGCCTTCATGACACGTTCGATGATGCCCGGGCTTCCATGTCTTCAAGACGCAATCTAGCCGCTTCCCGGTAGGCCGCCGGGACGTTGTAGTATGCGTTCTTCTCAGGGAGGACGGAAGGGTCCACGCTAAATTTAACGCTAACTCCTGGTATTTTGGGGAAGGTTTCCGCGATAACATATTGATCGCAGCTGTTAACTGAGAGGCCAACTTTCAATAGATTTAATTCACTCGCTGTTTGCCGCGGCGACCTTCGTCCACAACGAGGAATTCCGCTGTGACCACTGGTTTGTTTACTTTCTCGACTTCTACTTGAGCTCTGAAGGCACATCGTACCACCATTGGAGTCTCTGTAGCATATGCCCTAAGTTCTTTTGTTGCGAGATGGTCGATAAGTTCCAGTTTAGCCAACCCTCTATGAAATTCTTTTTCTAAGCGCAGCCAATCATTTCCGCCGATAATATTGACATCGGCACCCGAGTCGACGAGGAAATCGTAAGGGCTGGAAGAGCTAAGTCGGCAACTAACGATTACATCGCGCAAAGATAAGACAGTATTTACCTGTTGCTAAAAAGAAAAAAAAAGAAGGGGTGGCCTGTGAGATATGTTGCGGGGATGTTTCATTATTTCTAAATAGCCAAGCAGACAGGTATCATATGGCGTAACAACACGGGGTAGGAAAATTGTCCTGCGGACGATTGACTTTATTGTTTTGATTTTCGTTTCGAGGTTTACATTTGATCTATACCTGCTCATCGCTGGAATCCTTTGTCCATGCATGGGGTTGAGTACTACGGCGATTCTCTCGCGGGTTCTGTTGAACGTTATTGATGTCGGGTTTCTTTTCTTTGCTGCGACACGTTACGGCAAAGTGTCCTACCCGTCCACATGTGTTGCATTGTTTATCCAAGGCTGGGCATGTATTCCTCTTATGAAACAAGAATCCACATCTCCAGCAGCGATTTCGGTTCCCCTGACGATAGTTTTTCGATGATCCTCTGGTATCCTTTCCGTATTAATTACTGCTCTCTTCGATTTTTCGCATTTTCCCGAAAGATCCACTTTCACGACTGGGCTCCCGTTTCCGATTAATCGCGAAGACATCGGATGAACCATTCTCCGCAGTTTGTTCGCCAGTTTCATATGCTTCGACCCTTGTAGCTGCAGGCAAAATGTAGTTTGCGTCGTGTCCGTACGTTCTAGCAGCCATGGCTAACTCCCGGTTCTGCATACCTTTCAGCAATTGAGCAAGCACAAAACGGACTTGGTCAGTGCGGCTGTACCCACAGAGTCGTACCTTTTGAGTCAATCTGGCATGGAACGTAACGATGGATTCACCTTTCGGTTGACGCATAGCCTGGAATGCCTCGTGCTCTGCAGCTGTGTCCGTCATCGACCTAAAGTAGTTAGTAACTTTTGCAACAAGAGTTGAGTAGCACCTTGGATCTCGATAATTAGGCTTCAGATCTGCTGCATTAATTATGTCCTGCAAATTTTTCCCGACCGACAAATACAACAATTTTGCACGGTCCGCCGATCCGGAAAAGGTGGATAATGACGCAGCGATTTCGAAATTTTCAATAAAATTTTGCCAACACTCCCAAAGTTTGTTCGTAGGAATGTCCTTCGGAAATTTGGGAATGAGGTCCCAACGGATGTTGCATCCTCTATCCGCTAAACCAGAACCGGACGATGGTTCGAAATCGTATTTTCCGTTATTGTTAGCTCTCTCTGCTGTCGGATAGGTTTCAGACGGTTGTTGTCCAATGAAATTTTCCACCATTTTCTCTAAGCGGTGTAGCCTTCCAGTTACATTATCGGTTTCCCCCGATCTTACATCATCCGTTTCCACTGTTTCATGGGCAGCCACTTCGAGATTGTTAAAATCAACGGAATCTCCTTCGCTCCGTTCTTCACCCATTCCGCTTTCGTCCAAGCCGTCATTGGCGACCGGAGCCCACACATATTTTCCGCCATTAGACATATTGTAAAAAAACTCTGAAAATTATGAAAAAAATGATACGATTGTTTAGAACAGGGAAAGGAACATAACTTAAACATATTTTAGGTTTGAAAACAAATATCTTCTTTGTAAGCTTTCTTTCCATTATTTTTTGAGCATTCGTAGCGACAAAACAGATATTTCAGACGCATTACGAGCCACAAATGGAAACTGTACATGCTTCTTTTGTCTTTCAAAGATACAGTGTTATATCAGACCAGGGCATTTTTTTTTTTTTTTTTTGTGGCCTTTCAGACGCAACTTGCAGCGTTCTTAGCCATAAACCAGAATTTTGCACTTTCTTTAATGTGCGGCAACGACATGCTTTCAATTAATGCTCCGGTGGCCACAAACCAGAAATTTCCGAACGCGAAATGCTTTCAATTAATGCTCCGGTGGTCTTCCAGACACCCCTTGTGGCGTTTTGAGTCACAAACCAGAAATTTCCCGAATGCGAAATGCTTTCAATTAAAGCTCCGGTGGTCTTCTAGACGCATCTTGCAGCGTTTTCAGCCACAAACCAAAATTTCACTTCATTTTGTTTTTTTTTTTGACGTGCGGCATAATAAATTTGAAGCCGGTTGTATTCGTCCAAGGAATGACCTGGCAGGATCGTCAATGTGGAGTTTCCGGTCCGTTGGTAAAGGGCATCCTGTTGCAGGGCTTGCCAGCTACTTACCCAAGCGTCCACTCGCTGTGACGGGTCGATGAGGAAGAGGGCGAGAATCGTTCGTGACGTGCTTTCGTCGTTGCTTGTGGTGAGGGCGTTCGGTGGTTCGTTAGTTGACACCGCTCGTGTGGAACCGAGTTATGTTCGGGTTTTATAGAGCACGTCTAACATCTCTATTTAGGGGGTATTCATACCGCACAGGTTTAAGATGTTCATCGTACAGAGTGTGATGGTATTTACATAGTTCATTGAACTCATCAATATCTTCTAAAGAAAATGTTCGAGATAATTTTTTTATTTATTTTTATTATTAATATTTAAAAAATACAATAATCCATTCTTTTTTCATAAAAAGAAACAAAAAAAAAAATAAAAAAAAAAAAAAAAAAACAACCCTCCTTCCTTTTTTTTTTTAATCTAATGATTGTTCTTTTTTTTTTTTTTCTAATGGTTTGTTTGTATTTGCTCTCTTTCTTACCAAAAAACAAAGACGTGTTTTTTAAAAAAACACTTGCGCCACAAAAAAGACCCCCAAAAAAAAAAAAAATTTTTTATAAAAAAAATAGTTGAGAAAAACAGTAAATCCAAAGCAGCATACACCATTGCTGAAGAAGCCGTGCATAGGATCTACACATAAATTTTGAACAGCGTGAAATGACGGCAGTAGATTAAAAACTATAAGGGACAGCCCAATGGGGTTGTACGCAAAGTTGACGTAGGACTACGCAGCAATCGAATTCCCATACACGTCAGGGCCATCCGCTAATTGATTTAAGTCAGTCCTGAAAAGGGCCAAGAACATTCTATTGTGCACTCTTTAGAAAGCATTTGGTGGCTCTTAATTATGATACGGCCCCGGTTGTATTTTCTACGATGGTTGAGAGGGCCACAATCTCTAACGCGTAGCAGATAGTTATGGATCTTTTGGTTCATTGGTTGTTCAACGCGCTTTGCTATTTATTCCGGGACGCGGCGTTTAAAGCAATGCCATGTTCAGCCGGGCGCGGTAATGGAAATTTCAAACAGCCCAAGAGAAAATGTTAACCAAATAAACTCTTTAATTGGAAAATTAATTTGGTCGTCCTGAAAAGGACGGATTTAGTTGACGGGGGAGAAACAGTTCGCGATTGAACTTGGGCTTTCTTTCTTGGTTCATCTCGTGGGATGATTGATTCTTGTCTCGTTGTCACGGGCGGCTTTTTCACGCCAAATTGTAGGCCTCAGCAGCCATGTTTCTCACAGCGAGGTTGACGGGAGCATCGGCAACAACAGCCAACTGCAACAACGTCTCTCTGGGCAACGACTGCTCACCGCCGCCAACTGCGATCCTAAGACCACTGCACAGCATAACGACTGTCGTAAGACTGAATCAAAATGTTCTGCTAAAAGCTATGAGGTAAAGGGGTCGGATGCTAGTGCACGAAAGAAGGCGGTACCAACGAAGGCAATGTGATACAAATTGCACCAAAGGGGACTAAATTCAGTTATTGCGCCACAATAATTAGTTTTAATTACTGCACGCTAGACGGATGATTTTCTTAACAGAAATATGCCTTAATTATTTGCTATCACCAGCAACTAATCCGCTATGCACAACTAGGAACTACAACGAACTCAACCACATGGTCGGTCTGAAGTGTCGCAGTTCGGTTCGAATTATCCGTTCTAGAATTTCGTTCGTTGGTTGTTCAACGTTCTTTGTCGTTTACTCCGGGAAGCGGCGTTTAATTAATGCTATATGCAGTCGGGGCGCGGTGATTGAAATTAATTTGAAACAGCACAAGAGAAAATTTTAACCAAATAAACTCTTAAATTGGAAAATTGATTTGGTCGTCCTGAAAAGGACGGATTTAGTTGATGGGGGAGAAACATGGTTCGCGATTGAACTTGGGCTTTCTTCTTGGTATTCTTGGTTCAGCTACTCGTCGTTGCGGATGGCCATCTTCAGGTGACGTGGGATAGTTGATTCTTGTCTCGTTGTCACGGGCGGCTTTTTTCCGCCAAATCGTTGGCTTCAGCAGCCATCTTTCTCGCAGCGAAGTTTACGGGAGCATCGGCAACAACAGCCAACTGCACCAACGCCTTTCTGGGCAGTGACTGCTCGTCCAACTGCAGATCCTACTCTGCACAGCTCCACGACCACCGAAAAACTGATTCAAAATGCGAAGGTGTACCCGTTATATAACATTCATGGCTGCCTAGGAGACGTTCGTTACTTAAATATGAAATCTGTGCTAGAAAAGTACTGTGTGTTTGGTAAATTTACTCTGAAAAAATCGACATTATAAGACATTACCTTATATTTGCGTTAATTTCAATAGTTGAATGTTATAAATCAATAGATTTAAGTGTTGGAATCGAAGCGTAGAAAATGTCCCGATCGATTGGTGAAAACAATTTGTAAATCGATCGTGAAATGACTTAGTTATAAACGTTCAAAACCTATATATTTTTCGTGACGCTCCAAATTTTCGCAATTCGAACGTGTACCCCAGTATTGAAAACACAGACGTAGTCCTACGTCAAAACAGTTGCTTCCTTCAAACCGGTTTCTGATGGCTTTTGTGTTTCAACATCCATATTATAATCGGAAAGGGTTCGAATTGACTCTTGATATTCTTTGCTATCTCGTTGGCACTGCTCACGGCCTCTTTTACAAAAACGACAGTAAAAGTTTGCATTAAACGATAGAAACTGCAATAGTTGATGGATTCCAAGGTTGTCACCTTGCAGTAAAGCTGTGACAAACCTTACTTTTATACTTTTTCCATCAACGTTTAGGAAGATAACTTGCTCTTCAATGCCTTTAAAAATGTCAACCACGTATTTAAAAAGAACGTTGAACCCTTTATCAGTTAAATCCACCTTTTTCACCATGGCAGCTACAAAAATGTTACACAACTTAGATCTGAATTTTTCAGGGATAACAGGAATGGTATAATAAACACCACAAACAACGTGTTTTTTGTTATGAGAACTGAGACTATCGTTGATCTCGAACTCGTCTGCATACAACGAAATAGGTATTAAGACCTCATTAGGATATTTATCTTGTATTTCCTTCCATTTGCTGCCATTTACAATACTTGTTATCGAATCTGATTGTTGGTGCTTTTTAATTTGTTCTAACGTTATTCTGAAGATGTTTGAACAGCTAAAAACTGACTTGAGTTGAAATTCAATGTCTAATACTACCAAATGACTTGTTTCTTGAACGTTGATATCTAATTCAGTATGAGCAATGTGTTTATTATTTTCAACTGTAATTATACTAGGTGGACGGAAAAGATTTTTTTCTTGCAAATATTTTAAGAACTTGTATTCAGTATCGATTGTATCGAAAGGATTTTTTAACTTCGCAAAATAGCTTTTGAATTCAAACTCGACTTGAGGAGTATTTGTTGTTATTTGTGGAAGCAGTTTTTCTATTTCTTTAACAATATTAGAATTTAGTTTTATCGTCTCTTTCTGTATAATTGTAACGTCACCACGAGACATATTTGTTTCGCTATGGAGCCTTAGCGTGAAGTCAACGGCAGCATGTTCGAACTTCATAACATTTTGATCATAGACGGTGTCGTCAGATTCAAAGCTACCTATCTGCGATGATACAAATGATTCGGTCTTAGCTAGCATTTGGTTTTTCAGAAATGTACTACTGCTTTGACTAACTGGTTCAAATTGCTGAGGATTATGTGGAGATTCTATGTGTCCTAACACATGTCGTTTGAAAACATACCAGTTTTCTAACTTCTGATAGCATTCTGTGAACGTGCATTGATACTTATACACCCTTGGGATCCTATGTGCAATGGTCAGGTGGTCAAAATAAGAATAAACTGACAAAAAAGTATTTGCGCAATCGGAAATCATACGTGGGAACATTTTCAATCTGATTTCAAATACTGCTTGAGCTTATTAATTGACTCGTATTGCTCTTGAATTCTTATATCATATATAAACGAACAGATGAAGTTCCACACTAATCTGAAAATTCGTGAGAACTGAAGACCAAAGACGCTGTTGAACTTCACTAGTACGTCAACCGCCTTCGTTGCAGTGTCGAGCCTATAAATCGTCCCTTCATAACATACTTCGAAGACTCCTGTCAACGATCTTAAATCTTGACCTCGTACTAAAATCCGTGCGATCGAAGAAATTCCGTAGCTTGCATACATAGAGTTCAGTTCCTTCACTTTTTCAAGCGCTTGTTCATCTGTGTCCGCAAACGATACAATTTCTTCTTGCGAAAATAAGATCGACGGTTTGAACGATCTTGTCACCTTCGTTGGCCTTAGAAAGTTGTTCAGTAATAAAAGCGCAGCACAGATTTGTTGACCTTAAATCATATAATACTTATTGATTTTATTTATTTTTATTGTATGGAAGATAGAGAAACTTACACTGACTCACATTCGGTGATTTGAAGAGCTCCGCAGCAGATTTGGATGGTTCTTCTTTGAAGGTTTTATCGATGTACTGGATGTTTCGTGGCAGCACGAGTTTCCACTTCTTCCAACCTTCCCTGTGGCCAATTTCTAGCAGGTGAAAATCAATGTCTAACTGAAAGATGAAACACAGGATTTTGAAGAGACAATAAATGTGTTGTTATTATACAATTAAAATATAACGTTAAATAAACAAAGCTATCAATTAATTGATTTCGAGTAACACTTTCATCGTTATCAAAACATCATTATTCTACGATTCAAAGGGTCCTATCTATTCATTGACTTTCTCTTTCATTAATATCCTATTTTGCTTAAACTGTGCGGAACAGTTTGGTACGACGAATGACTGGTATGAAGTACATATACTGAACCTGATCAGTTGGTCTGCTTGAAGAAGATTTTTCAGAACACAATTTTTGCGTTGTGGAAACTATTTGGAAGCATCTCAAAATTCATATCATGGCGGAGTTATAATCGCGATTACTAGTTTCTATAGATATGCAAATCAGCCATAACTCAACCAACTAGAAGCAGGAGTCAACGTACCAAACGTAAACATTACAGAGTTTTCTTCTAAAGCATTCTCAAAACCTATCAGAGAATATACACCAACTTTAGAGAAAAAATTGGGTAAACTCATTAAAGTTATCATTTCTCAGGGGAAATTTTTGACCATTTTTTTTCATAAACATCGATGTAAAATGAGGAATATCGCTGATCTAGTCACCTTGATCTAAATTTAAACACTCAAACCCTAATCATCTTTATCAAATCCTCTATAAAGACATCTTTCGAATCCCGGCGTAGTGGTTAACATCCATACCTCTCACGCCAAAGTCACGAGTTCAAATCTCACCCCCGGACAAGTTACGAAAAACACCCAAAGTAGGTGTTTGAGTGACTACGACGGGAGATAAACCAGCCCGAGCTGCTGAAAATCTCGATAATACAGAAAAAAAAAAGAAAATAATCTTTCGAATCGAATCCGACTACTATTTATCAAGCAATGATAAATTCAGTAAGAACGGTTAAATGATTCTCACGGATCCCGACACGTTGTTTATATTACGAAAGCAATATGGCTAATAGTAACTTCCTTCATTCTATTCCAAACGCTTTTGTAATGGATAACAAATGGGCTTTCCAATCGCCCGATATAAAAGGAACATTACTCGATCTGAATATTGAGGTGTACCTCACACCTAATAGCAAATTTGAAGTAAATAGATGCAAAAAGAGATACCACTCCACCATTACAGAACTATTTAGAATTCAAAAAAAGATTACTCTATATTTACCAATCCGAAACATTGTCTACATTGCTGTGGAGAAATAAAATTATACCAATTGTTCGTCAATGTTCAATACATCTAAAAGAATCTTATTCGGAAAGAGGGATCCCGAAAGACAAATCAGGTTGGAACAATTTCGATACAAGACGAATGACGAAATAATAGTCAGACATAAGGAAGACCTATATACAAAGTTACAGAATGCTAATAAGAATAGACAACCAGCACATATGTTAGAAACTGACCAGATACAATCACTAAACTCAAACAAAAGGTTATATTCAAGGGAGCATTCGCACAGAATAGTTATGAGCTTACATTTAAAAATGAAGGAAATCCTAAATTACACAGTCTAACGTTAAAAATATTAACATATTTCCTAAGGATCCGAACAGCCTTGAAATGCAGAGTTTGAATTAGGAACATTTAGTAATTAAACCATTAGCACAAATCAAAATTATTACATGCCAGTCAAATTTTAAACGCAATTAATACAATCAAAATCGAATAGGCTGTAAATAACAAACAAAATTACCAAAATATTGATGAGTGACAACGACGCTCCGGAAATGATTGCATAATTAAAATGAAAAATGGACGAACTCCAAAAAAAAAAACTCAAACAAATACAACCAAAATCTCGGCCACAGAAACGATGGGATGCACTTGGGAGAGCTTGTAAGTGGATGTCAGGCTCACCCTACGCAGACGATTTACATCATTACAGAAATTTATAAAGTAATCCAAAACAACAATCTACAAATTTTTATCAATGTTCATCAATCTTTATCATGGTTTGAATAATATGCAAGAAAACATTAATACACTAGATAAAGTAGAATCGAAACACACAGAGTTGTTAAAGAAGGAAATGATTTGCTTAGTATTATTCTGAACTTAGACATTATAAACCAAGAAATAATTAAAAATTTCCAAATTCCATTAACCTCTAAAATATTAAGAACACTCGACAATAGCATGCTTAGACCAAAATAAATAGAATTCATGAACCAGATTCTAAACAATCAGGGCAAACCAATCGACTTTTAAGACGAAGCACTCGGGTTCGCAAGTGGTACCATAGGTACTTCACATACTTTACATCATCAGCGCCCATATCTCAGCAATTTCAGCATTTAAAAGTAGTTCCAATTATAGGACAATCACTTCGTATTAAACTATAGGGTGATGACTATTTTTACGGTAACGACAAATTCTGTTTGAAGACCGATTCTTTGTTCAAAATTAGGCAACTGGAAGCCTCTGCAATCTCAACAGTGTAAAAGATGTTATCACTGACGAATGCATAATCTCTAGACTGCTGTCACTTACAACAAGGTTGAAGGTTACAAAGCGAAATATCGAACCATCAACCTATATCCACACGTTGTGAAGATTTCACCACAAAAATTTGTTATGTCGGGAGCAACTGAAAATAAGAAGTCACCCATTAATGGACAATAGTCGGAGGATTTTCTTTAGAACTATTCTTAGACTTAGAAACCAGTTAAAAAAATTACTCAACAACCAGGCAAAACCACATAAACCCGCGAATAGTCAACCACCGATCCGACACCGGTACGTTTTTATCAGCCAGCATCGTTGATGACCGGTTATAAAACCAGTAAGGCCCAATACTGGGGAAGGAGCAGTTATATAAATTATATTTTCAACCTTTCTTTTCGTACTCGTGTAAATGATCACGTGCATTAAAACCGATTTGTTTCAGCTGGCTACGGTAGTAATCGTTCACAATAAATGGAAAGGATCACTCAGTCCATTAGCCATGGCCAGCTTTTTATGATTGATCGTGACCTTTGCGTTGGCGTAGTGTTCGTGGATAGCATGCGACACTGCCTGAACATATTTTCCACCGTAAGGTTGGCCGGTTGTGAAGAACATGTCTCTGAAGCTCTGGGAGTAACTGCGTAAGAATTGCATCAGTGTATCGCGATGCAAAACTTTTTATGATACTGAAAGCGCGGATACGGGTTTACAAACAAGCGAGCAGTTTAAAATTTTAATGTTTTTCCGGACAGATGAAAAGGACGGACGGCTTTCACAGGTAAACACGATTCTTTTTCTACACTGCCGTTTCATTTTATTCAATTTTTGAGTAACATTTCCGTGAGAGAAAAAGAGTAAAATGAAACGGGAGTGTATATCATTGTCGCATTTTAGTACGCATTTATTGATTGATTTAATTGTGCACTTTGTAGCGCATTGATTGCGCTGATGTTCTTTCAAACCCATTTTTTTAAATTCCTACTCATTTTGAATTAAGTTATATATTTAGTGATTTGCCCCTCGAAGATCCCAGATCCATTTTTAAGGAAAGTTGTTAAATCCACGGGAGGAGTAATAATTTAATTTCAAATTGACCATACAGTTTGATTACAGGTGCTCATTTTAAATATGTGAATGAAGTGTGCAATCTTAAAGATGGATAAAAAAAATCTGTCAACAGCTGGACCAGCTTTATCTTAATCTGTTGACTGTGAAGTGCAAAAGTATTATTAATTTATAAAACCCAGAAAACCGATCCAAACTCGTTCATAACTAAGAAGGCATCAAATAGATGTTTAATGAACTTCTATCTTGTTAAATTGAGAGCAGCATTTGGCATAAATTTATTGATTATTTAATATTTTTATTTTTTCATATATTCTGTGACTGGTTTCAGCTCATCTACCGCGATAATAGCACCAAGTTTGGCTTTTGGCTTTAGTGCCTTATAAGAAGTGCACAAATGCATCGAAGAATAAGCTTACAAAATCATTAAAGCGATGGTCGCAGAACTACAAGCGTTTATAAACCTGCAGTGTGATAGATTTTTGAGCAATGCATTGTAAAATAAAGCATGACTTCTAACATTTCTGAGCTTAGAACTAATCACTGAGAGTTATTATAAAAAGGTTCTGACCGTGCAAGTCTATAGAACTATTACCATACTGAAGTGCTATCAACCATACTCAAATGGCAATATCGGACGCTCGTATTAAATACGGATGCCGAATATAAAATAAAACGCGCGACAACGAAATGTATATAAATTAAAATGATACAAAAAAAGTTCGAATTTAAGTAATTAATAAATTTACAATTAGTTGAGATATACTTACAAGCTGGTATCCGAATTCATCACTATAATGCTGGTATTCTGTGAAGAGTTTTGCCTTGTTAATGGGTTTCTTCAGTAATGGTTTTCTTAACGGAAACGACAGGGTCCACTTATCGAGTGTTGTTGACCACGGTTTAGTGTTTTGTTGAAGCCACACAGCTGCTTCGGTAGCCGTTTTGTCTTCGATGTTCAACGAATTTCTTTTTTTCTGATCCTTGTTTAGGTGTTCTTCTTCCTTCCACTTCCGCTTTGCCGTTTTTTGTTTCGAGTTCACAATACGGTTATACAATTTTCCACCAGGATTTTTCTTTGAACCGCCTCGAGTAATGAAGTATGTATCCTGAAAAAGGAGGTGCTTGTGATATACGTTTACTGTGTTTTTAAATTCTAACTAGACTCCTCAATCGGTCATAAAAATACGTTTTTACGCTGTATCGTCTTGGTGTGTATTGTGTGCAGTTATTCCTTGTTAGCCAAGAGATAAGTGTGGCGAATACTCCAAGACGATACAGCGTAAATACACACTTTTATTAGCATTTCCGCGCTTTTGGTCGCATTCTATACGAGCGAAATGCCTAGTTAAAAATAAAAATTAATAAAAACCTTGCGTTCGTCTTTGAACAAAGCGGTGATCGAGTCAACATATTCACCGAGAATACACTCAGTTGTATTCGGAAATTATCGCCACCAGTTCTTTCTGGCTGTCCTTGGACAAGGGACCCAGCGCTCCTCGCTCCAGAATTTGTTTTCCAGTCACAGTTGGTTCAAGTAAACGCGAAAGCTTCGTGGGTGAAAAATGCTTCGAGCACGATGGGCAATTTTCAGCGTTCTTTTGAGCGACTATTTCTTCATTTCCCGAAGGCGTCTTAGAAACAACATGTAGTGATCCGACTGCAGTAGCCCTGTCAATAGGCTCTGAAAAAGTACTCTCTGTTGAGGCACAGCTCTTGCGTATTTCGCTCGAATTAAAAACAGTATATCGAGTTTCGAGCGCAGCGGTAGCAACTCCAGAAAGATCTTCTTCTTGGTTCGGCAGCGCTTCTACCTGTCGATCTCGCGAATGCAATTGGTCTTCCTCCTCAGACTCGACCCACAGTTCTTCAACTTCCACCTGCGTAAAACCGATGATATCGTGCCCCTGTAATACACGAAGGATGTGTAAAAAAAAAGGAAAACTGTTCATTGCGTTACATACGTGCTTCTCTCGCCAGCAAATTATCCGACGGAATATTTCGTCAATGTTCCAGTTCTTTGAAGAGCTTTGCTTCCGAGATAATGTTTCTGCCAATTGGTCCTTCGAAATATTCACCAAAGTGAACAAATCAAAATTATGATCTGAAAATGTATAAAATAGTAGTTGTTGTATTACAAATACAAAACTTTAATCAATAGTATATAAATTACCTTCGAAAATCGTATATAACTCCCCAGGAAGCTCCAAATCATTCCGCACAATGCAAGCAAAACTTTTTTCGGCGGTCATTTTCTGACTTTGAAACTTACGTTTCCTCTCTTGATTCGTATATGAGTGAGAATATGAGTGCTATTTTCAATTCTCATCAGTTTTATGTGTGAGATGTTATGGATTTTACCCATAAGATCTGACACATATTTTTTAAATCGAATACTAATAATAGCAATTTGACATGCTTATAAAGCACATATGTGAGTTTTTGTAGTTTATCAAACTCACATAAAATCTATGTTTTATAAGTTTGGGGTTTTTTATATGTTGCTACACATGTTAAAAAATATTGATATGTTTGTAGTGTATACGTACCGATTGCAGACGAATATCTGTTCGTCTCAGAGGAATAGATGGCACAGTGTTTTCAATTTCCGCCGTTTCGTCATCATCTGAATACGGCTGATGAAAAATTTCACACTGTTCAACTGGTTTAGCTTTCGGATGCAACGGTTTCATGACCGACACGGTTGACTTTGTTTTGACAAGAAAACAATGTTGCCGGAGATGAAAAAATTAAGAACAAATCTGGCAGTATTGCGAGATTAAATTTTACATAACAACTAGATGCGATAAAGCATCAAAATCGTGTAATATTCAACATTTTTTGCGGAGTCCTTTATGTGCATTGGTTCTTGTGTAATATTTATGTTTTTGGTATGTGATTATTACATTCATGCAACTAATAATTTTGTTCTGATGTAATTTGAAGACCGATGTAATATCACATCAAGTGGGTGCATCGTATTTTCTTGATTACATCAGTTTTTAATACGTTTGCATCAATTAAGTTGACGTGTATTACAATTTTTTTTGCTGTGTAGGGGTGTTGAATACCATAACTAGACGATTTTGCGTGATACACGGTAAAAATAGGACATGAAAAAGTTGTTAGAAAAACTTTTTTTCCTTAAAAGGGCCCATCTTGCACTGTATGGCGACCTTTTCGACAATTATATTGCCTTTATTGAGAAAAATTTCGTCCAATTCTAAGATAGCCATTTTTTGCAAATTGACTTTAAATTTTAAAATATTTTTTTTTAGCGTGTAAGAATGGATTTTCCAATTTTTACAATTTTTTTTCATAAAAGTTAAAACGATTTTCTAGAAGTCACTCATACACTTGTTTGAAAGTCTTTTCCTTTTTGAGTTATGTTGATTTAAAAAAAAAATCGATGAAAAAACTTAAGCCCTTTTCAAGTGACAGTCTAGATAAATTACGAAAAAACAAAGCATGCAAAGTTGCTTGAAAAGACATAGTCTACACACCCACAAATTTTATGGGATTCTGAGAGGGTGCTGCCAATCACGAAGACGAGTTTTTGTGAAATTCAAACTTCGTCGACGAGCAGACTGGAGAAACAAGTCACAAGCGACACAAGTTCTCCCGATTGCACTTTGCACGGAAAACTTCTGCGGAGGATAACCTTACTGATATAATGAGAGAAGCTTTGACTTGGTCTGATCCCAATATGGCGTATCTATCGGTCAAATCAAGCGGCAAAAAATCATTCTGGAAGCATGACCCAGAGTTCGAAGCGCAGATGCTACAGTTCTGTGTATCTGACGAACAGGAACACGAACACATTTCCCAATCTAGCGAAAACGATGACGAATATAGTGAAAATGAGCGACAACTTTGAGTGAAGATGAATTATCTGATGGTAATGGATAATATACTTTTTTGTGGTGGTCCGAAAGGGCCCAGTTAACTTATTTTATTCCAAAGACATCTGAAAAGCGTATCGATAAATGGGCAATATTCCGAAAATATGGGGAAGTAGAATAAAATCAGCAATATCTCCGTTTCCCGACTCTTGCAGTGGATACAACTACCTCCATTCGATTCCTAGGGAAATTCTACATAAGAATAGGCCTATTTTAACTACCGCAGACCCCTCCGAGCATAGATTAATCAGCAATATTCGAAAATACAGGGAATTGGAGCAAAATAAGCCCAATATCTCTGTTTTCACACAATATCACTGAATTTAGCGGCAAGTGGGACCCATTCCATTCGATTCCCCAGGAATTTTCAAATAAAAAATGCTATTTTTCACTAACTTTGTGCTACTTGGAGCTGAATTATCGAATTCGTTCGCGATTCGTGTACTTTTTTTTCCCACTGTGCGTCGTTTGCCACCTTTATTCCATAAGAAAGCCAATTTTGAATATGATATGCTGAACATGCGAGGTAAAGAAGCCAAGGTACGTGGTAAGCGTGAAAATGCACGCAGAGGTGCTAAAACGTGCACTACAAACCAGGTGACATGGTCATCGTTTAACGATCGAATCGCGGTAAGGATGTTTGCTCGGTTTGCTCCCCAAAAGTATACAGTTATGGAGGAAAATAACAGAAATCTTGTACTCATCAATAGTGAAGGCTAGATTCTTAAGCGACTCGTCACACAGACTAAACAAGTTTTCGATTGGCAAGATGATATGCCTCAGAAGAATCTGCTAAAGGAAACGCTTTTGAAGCGACCATCGCGAGACAAAAATTTGCCAGCATACTTGGAAAATTGTATACAATCACTCGATGACAATATTGTGTAGTTTCCAAAATAAATTCGCCGATATCCTGACCCTCAGTTTTACCACACCTTTTATGTCGTATATCGATTAAGATGAGGGATTAATTAACCATTTCGTCAAGCATCTGCCAACACTCACTACCAGGAAGTGAAGTGGCATCTGTTGGAAGACCGATAGAAACACGATGGTTAGTTAGCCATTTCACAAAGACATTTCTTGATAGGCCATTCAATACTTTTTAGGAGAAATATTGGCAATCCCACTATAAATATAAAAACTTCAATGGAAAAATTAGAGAATTAGAAATAAATAAAACTGTACAATAAAACTAAAAAGTACAAATTTGAATGTATGACCGGTTAAAGATAATAACTTAAGTTGGCAGGCACCTATCCTCGCTGTTTTTGGAGCACACTTACAAATTTTAACCTCAATAACAAAATCATGTTCTATTTCTGCGAAAAGAACAAGTAATCTCGGGGTTTTGTAGAACCATTAAATATAACGGTTCATTCTAGACAAAATCGTCAAAAGGTCGGAAGTAACAATTGTAAACAATGACTTAAAACGTTAATTTCCTGGAAATGCCAGGCTGCTAACATCTGTATCCACTACCGACGGAAAGGTAATAACTCCCTGTATCTGTTTCTGGTGCTATTTTGTTTGTGAGAGCAAGCAGATCCCAGAAAAATACGCTAGAAGTCATTTTTACAAATGTTACTTTCGACCTTTTGACTATTTTGTCTAGAATTCCATATTTTCATCATCAAAGGGAAGGAGAAGGGGGATGTTACCCGATAGAGGAGATGTAAGCCGTCATAGTATTCGTATACACTTTGGCACTCCTTCGGCATCAGCGAAGGCCGATGTGCTCGTCAGCGCAGCGCACCAGAGATCGCCCTCTTTCCCTTGTCAACCGTCACCGAAGACAGTACCAAAGGTAGGGGTGATTCTCCGCTTGGCAGAGGGATTCCGCTGATGGACTCTGAGCCTTGGCATGGCCAGTGGAACACCACAGTTATGACGGTATTTTTTTCTGCGTGAAGTGTGGGTTTTTCATGTGGTTTTATTAACTATTTCTTTATATAATATGTGATGAGATTTGCTACAAAAACTATTGGAAACAATTACTTTTGTTAATTATGCTCCTTTGCGCCTATAGTGGTTGTACTGGTCCTATACGAAATCAGCGGATTGTGCCTCTGATGGAAGTAAGAATAAATGTTGCCTTCGCTGTAGCAAATATGTATGTATAATTTTGGAGCCAAATTTTTGTAGAATAATTATTTCAATAGACGCAAAAAAAAACAACCCCTTAACCCCCCCCAATTAAAAAAAAAAAATAATTATAAAAAAATATAAAATTTAAAAAAAAATTTTTTTTTATAAAGAAAAAAAAAAAACACAAAACTAATCACTGTATTATTTATTATTTTTTTTTTTTTTTATTACAGAAAATTATTTATTTTTTTTAATATATAATATATATTTTTTTTTTTATCACATATTATACGTTATTGCTTTTTTTTTTATAATATAAAAAAGGACAATACTAACCCCTACACTAATAATACTTTTACGCTAGGAACACCACAACCTCCGGAAAAAACCCCCCCCCCCCTTTTTTCCCTTTTCCAATCAAAATTTTTAATAACAATATCTTATTTCTAAAATTAAAAATTAAAAGAAGACAAGAGCTGATATAAATACTACATCATAAAAAAAAAAAAAAAAAAAAAAATTTTTTTTTTTTTTTTAATCAGTTCGTTTATTTATTAGGCTCAGGCGTGTGTAACACTTTGCGGAGCCGATATTCAATATTGTAATTAACAATTTTTCTATTTCGATTTTAGTAAAGAGGGGTGCCAATTACTCGTGGCTAGCTCGAGGTTAATGGGTCACATTATTGTTTGGAAGGGGCTAGGCAGGTAACTTATTTCAGGTATTTGTTGCTGCTCATGGTTGCGACATCTTCCAAATCCTCGGTCTCTGTAGTCCCTTACAGGAACTAAGCTGCAGATGGGTGACCACAGCTTGCTGGGCAGGTACAAGTAGCACGGAAACAAAAGGATAATATAACTGGGACACAATGGCAGGGAATTTACTAGAGTGAAAGGGAGGGGGTGATGACATTACACTCTTAGATCAGACAAACAAAGGAATTCGTAAATCGCTTGCATGTAGGGAAGATCACGCATTCCCAAAACATCTCTTACTTCGCGGAAGGGTTGTCTACCTCGGGCCACAAGGGTATCCAATAGTCGTGCTCTGGAGGCATCATTACCCGGGCAATGCCAAACTGCGTGATCGATGTCATCATAACCGGTTCCGCACCTACATACATTGCTATCGACGAGGTTAATTCTGTAGAGATGTGCGTCTAGCGAGTAGTGGTTGGACATAAGTCTTGACATCACACGAATGAAACCGCGACTTACATCCAGACCTTTGAACCACGATCTCGACGAAACATTTGGAATAATGGAATGTAACCACCGCCCAAGAGAATTACTTGTCCAATCGTTTTGCCAACTTTGAAGAGAACTCTGACGTACTAATGGGAAAAATTCATCATGTGAAATTCTTCTTTCAAAAATCTCGCCTTCTTGTGCGCCCACCTTTGCTAGAGAGTCCGCCTTCTCATTGCCTGGAATTGAGCAATGTGAGGGGACCCATGCAAAGGTAATTCTAAATGATCTTTCGACCAACGCACACATCTGCTCCCTTATTTTTGAAAGAAAGTAAGATGAGTGCTTAACTGTTTTCATCGACTGGAGGGCCTCAATAGAACTGAGACTATCCGAGAAGATGAAATCAACCCAAAAAAACCCCCAACACCAACACACCACCACAAACCACAAAAAAAAAAAAACAATAAAAATAAAAACAATTAAAAAGAAGAAAAAACAAAAAAATACATAAACATAATTTTTTAATTTTTTTATTTTCTAAATATAATTATTTTATTTAAAAATATATTATATATTTTTTTATACACATTATATATTTATATTTTTTTAATAATTAAAAAAATACAACATAACACAACACAATTACACTACCACAAAAACACACACACCAAACCAAACCACCCCTCCTTTCATCTATACCATTCTACATATATTATTTTTTTTTTTTTTATACCTACATAATAAAAAATAAAAAAATAAAAAATTTTTTTTTTTTTTTTAATCAGTTCGTTTATTTATTAGGCTCAGGCGTGTGTAACACTTTGCGGAGCCGATATTCAATATTGTAATTAACAATTTTTCTATTTCGATTTTAGTAAAGAGGGGTGCCAATTACTCGTGGCTAGCTCGAGGTTAATGGGTCACATTATTGTTTGGAAGGGGCTAGGCAGGTAACTTATTTCAGGTATTTGTTGCTGCTCATGGTTGCGACATCTTCCAAATCCTCGGTCTCTGTAGTCCCTTACAGGAACTAAGCTGCAGATGGGTGACCACAGCTTGCTGGGCAGGTACAAGTAGCACGGAAACAAAAGGATAATATAACTGGGACACAATGGCAGGGAATTTACTAGAGTGAAAGGGAGGGGGTGATGACATTACACTCTTAGATCAGACAAACAAAGGAATTCGTAAATCGCTTGCATGTAGGGAAGATCACGCATTCCCAAAACATCTCTTACTTCGCGGAAGGGTTGTCTACCTCGGGCCACAAGGGTATCCAATAGTCGTGCTCTGGAGGCATCATTACCCGGGCAATGCCAAACTGCGTGATCGATGTCATCATAACCGGTTCCGCACCTACATACATTGCTATCGACGAGGTTAATTCTGTAGAGATGTGCGTCTAGCGAGTAGTGGTTGGACATAAGTCTTGACGTCACACGAATGAAACCGCGACTTACATCCAGACCTTTGAACCACGATCTCGACGAAACATTTGGAATAATGGAATGTAACCACCGCCCAAGAGATGTACTTGTCCAATCGTTTTGCCAACTTTGAAGAGAACTCTGACGTACTAATGGGAAAAATTCATCATGTGAAATTCTTCTTTCAAAAATCTCGCCTTCTTGTGCGCCCACCTTTGCTAGAGAGTCCGCCTTCTCATTGCCTGGAATTGAGCAATGTGAGGGGACCCATGCAAAGGTAATTCTAAATGATCTTTCGACCAACGCACACATCTGCTCCCTTATTTTTGAAAGAAAGTAAGATGAGTGCTTAACTGTTTTCATCGACTGGAGGGCCTCAATAGAACTGAGACTATCCGAGAAGATGAAATAATGGTCTATGGGCATGTCGGAAATTATCCCCAATGCGAAATTGATTGCTGCCAGCTCAGCAACATATACGGAACAAGGTTCCTGAAGTTTCCGGAAGGCAGATGAGTATTCATTGTAAACACCGAAACCAGTGGATCCATTAATGCGTGACCCATCAGTGAAAATTCTTCTATTGCAACTGACATGTTGGTACTTTTCGATGAAAATATGGGGAATTAAAATAGGTCGAAGTTGATCTGGAACTCCTTGAATAGCCTGTTTCATGGAGAGATCATAAGCAATGGAGGAACTGTGATAAGGAAAGCGTACACTAGGAGGGTTATAGCATGGAAGACTAATATCGGATGACATATAGTTAATATAGATTCGTAAGAATCTTGACTGGGTACTCAATTCGAGCATTTCTTCGAAGTTTTCAATCACAAGGTTGTTACTGATTCCACACTTGATCAGTATTCTAGATGAGAGCTCCCAGAAGCGGTACTGTAAGGGTTTTACTCCTGCCAGAACCTCATATTATGCCAGGCTCATATTATGCGTTGAATGCATACAGCCAAGGGCAATACGTAGACAACGATATTGAATGCGTTCCAATTTGATGAGGTGGCTATTTCTTGCCGAGAGAAAACAAAAAGAGCCATATTCGAGAACTGAAAGAATAGTTGTTTTATAGAGTTTAATAAGGTCTTCCGGGTGAGCACCCCAACATGTCCCGGATATTGATCTTAGAAAATTGATCCTTTGTTGACATTTCTGTTTTAAATACGCAAAGTGATTACTCCAAGTGCATTTTGAATCAAACATGACTCCAAGGTATTTGAAGGTCAAAGATTGGGTAATGTCTCTTCCCAACAGCTTGAGACGCAGTTGGGCTGGGAACCGCTTTCTAGTAAACACTACCAATTCAGTTTTATGCGGTGAAAACTCGATCCCCAAATTTCTGGCCCAGATGGACAGATTATCTAGGGAATTTTGCAATGGTCTTTGCAAGATTTCTGCACGTGGACCTCTAAAGGAGATCACAGCGTCGTCTACAAGTTGTCTTAGCGTGCATCTATTTTCCAAGCAGTTATCAATATCTTTAACATAAAAATTATAAAGCAAGGGACTTAAACATGAGCCTTGGGGTAAGCCCATGTAGCTAATTCTGGAAGTTGTCAGTTGACCTAGATTAAAGGTCATTTGTTTTTCTGACAGTAAATTATACAAAAAGTTATTTAAAATTCCTGGTAAACCACTACTGTGCAGACTATCTGCCAGTACATCTATGGAAACTGAATCAAATGCGCCCTTAATATCCAGAAATACTGAAGCCAATTGCTCCTTGTGTGCAAAGGCCAGTTGTATATCAGATGAAAGCAACGCTAAACAATCGTTTGTTCCTTTGCTCTTTCGGAAACCAAATTGCGTATTTGATAGCAGGTTGTTTGATTCAACCCAACGGTCAAGTCTTGATAGGATCATTTTTTCTAACAATTTCCTTAAACATGATAGCATAGAGATCGGACGGTAAGAATTGTAATCAGACGCTGGTTTCCCAGGCTTTTGAATAGCTATTACTTTAACCTGCCTCCATGCGGGTGGAACTATATTTAATTCCATGAGAGTGTTATACAGGTTAAGTAATCGTCTTTTAGCGATATCAGGAAGATTTTTTAGAAGGTTGAATTTAATCATATCGCTTCCCGGAGCAGAGTTATTCGATGAAAGAAGTGCCATTGAAAATTCCAACATTGTGAATGGTTCGGCCAGAGAACCGTTATTTCGGGTAGTATCCCGTAAATTCGGTTGTGTTGGGACAGAGTCTGGACAAACCTTTTTAGCGAAGTCGAATATCCATTGCATGGAGTATTCTTCACTCTCATTGGAGGATGAGCGGTTTCGCATGTAACGAGCCTTTCTCCAAAGCGTTGTCATCGAGGTTTCTCTAGATAGTCCCTCTACAAACGAACGCCAGTAATTGCGTTTCTTTGCTTTGAGTAAGTTTTTAAGCTTTTTTTCAAGCTTGAGGTACTTGTCAAAAAGCTCGCATGTTTCATGTCTACGATAATCTTTAAACGCATCGGATTTCTCAAGATACAACTTAGTGCATTCGTCATCCCATCCAGAGGTGGCGGGTCTTCTTTTGAGGGATGCACTTGGAACACGTCGTTTCTGAGCTTCTAATGCACTTTTGTACATCAGGTCGGAAAGGAAACGATACCCTTCTAATGGTGGAAGAGGATCGGTAGAATCAATACCAAGGGTTACCGCCGATGCAAAATGTTGCCAATCGATATGCCTCGTGAGGTCATTAGGAACATGGATTGGCTGGTCTGTTTTGTGAAAACTATTTGTGATTGAGATAATTATTGGTAAGTGATCACTACCATGGGGATCATTGATTACCTTCCACAGACAATCTAATGATAGTGAATTAGAACACAAAGATATGTCAAGTCGACTCTCCCTGGCAGGAGGTTTTGCTATTCGTGTCGCTTCCCCAGTGTTCAAGATGGTCAAGTTGAAATCGTCGCATAAGTCATAGAAAATACCCGCTCTATTGTCATCGTATTGTTCGCCCCAAGAAGTACCGTGGGAGTTCAGATCGCCCAAAATAAGAACTGGAGATGGAAGTAATGTAATTGAACTCCAAAGTTGACGGCGGTTTATTGATGCCCTCGGAGGGACAAAGACGGAAGCTATGCAAAGATCTTTATTCTTTACATTTATTTGGCAAGCGACGATTTCAATGCCTGAGATTATTGGGAGTGAGATTTTATAGAAGGGGTAGCACTTTTTGATCCCCAGAAGTACGCCACCATATGAATCATCTCGGTCCAGGCGAATAATGTTAAAATCGTGGAAGTTTAATTCATCTTCGGATGAAAGCCATGTTTCACAGAGAGCAAATATATCACAATCAGAATTGTGAATCAAATACTTGAACGAGTCTAATTTAGGTATTAGACTGCGACAGTTCCATTGTAATACGGTGATCATATCTTGATCCTCACTCGACGAATTATTCATCGAAAGATATGAATTCACCAATAAGGGGCCATGATACAGTCAATTGCTTGAAGTAGTTTCCAACTATAGGAATAAGCAGGTCAATAATTCCTCGGAGCGGTGAAGCATCCGAAAGGCCAAGAGCATTTAAAATGTTATCCACAATGTCCCTAAAATTAATCTTACCTCGCTTGGACGGGATATTCTTAGAATTGCGAGAAGACGTAGTGTTTGGTAACCTCTTACGGTTACTGTTATTAGGTAGCGGCGGGTTGGTATAGCTACAGCTAGGAATGGATGCATAAGCTATTACCGGTTTATTCGGTTTTTTAAATTGACCCCCTCTACCTCCAATTTTTTGCAAGCTTTTGAGAGTAGGTTTTATTTGTTTCCGGCGCACACCCGGAGAACTAGTAGGCTTTCTTTTACCGGGGGCGTGTACCTCCGGAAATCCACTCTCATCGGCTTCGTCAGAGTCCAGTTCATCGGAAGACAAAATCAAAAAAGGATTTTCATTTTGAGCGGCTGATACAGACGATGCAGACGCTCCGTTTTGCGACTTTAACATTTCTGCATACGTCTGCTTGGAGCGTTCTTGTATGGAACGTCTCACGTTACCAGTGCGCTTCTTGTACACGGGGCAGTTCTGCAAATCGTGGAGAGGCTCTTTGCCACAGTAAGCACACTTTGTTGCTTCCTGTTGGCAAGCATCCTCTAGATGCCTTTGGCCGCATTTGCCACAACGGGGCTTGTTGTCGCAAAAAGTAGCCGTATGACCCAACTGTTTGCACTTGGTACAATTAAATACCCTTGGTACAAAAAGGCGCACTGGGAAAAAAACTTTATCAATTTCAACAAATTTTGGGAGAATTGATCCGGCGAAGGTCACTTGTAGCGAGTCCGACGGTGAATACGTCTTTTTTTCCATCTACCATTGATCCTGCATGTAATTGTTTGCATTCCAGAATCTCAATGGTAGACGAAGCGGAATCTGGAAGTCGCCCCTTACCTTCCATAACGTCTTCACACGTCAGGCTCGCTGCAGAAACCACACCGTCTATCTCCACATCTCGAGATGGGATGTAGACGTAGTACTCGACATTATAACCTGCGTCACTGGCAATTTCATTTGCAATTTTATACGTAGGTGCAGTAACACGCAGTTTGTTTCGGTTGACCTGATGAAATTCGGTCCCCGGATAACGACGCGTCAAATTTCTTTTAATGCCCAAAAAATCTAGGGCTTTCACTTTCTGCCGAAAGTAGACAACCCAAGGAGAGGCAGAAGACGGCTGATAACAGCGCGCCCTAAAAACATCTTTGGGAGGCAAGTCGCCCCCCGTAGAATCATCCATGCAAGAACAAATTCAGCGAACAGAGAAAAAAAAATTAATAAATTAATAAAAATCAGATGATTTTTTTTGGACCACCCTATGCAGAACGATTTACTATATGGGAGAGAGATACACAACACACTAGCAGATGACGAAACAAAAAACAAATGTGCTACTTGCCGTTTGCCGGTATGGCACCTTCTGCTGTTGTTCGCAAACAAAGCACCGCTTGCTGACCGGCAGTGGATGGAGCGATGACCTTCCTTGCTGCGATGGTGCTTATGGGGTTACACTTTTTCCCCTCGGGTGTTTGACGATGGTACAGGCTGGACAGATCATCCGTCGGGCTCGGCCGGGAATGTCTGCTTCCCTAATGGAACGCTCGGCTGGATATCGGTGGTTTAAACAGTGCACTACTTTTAATCACCGCGTGATTGATAGCGGGTTGAAAAAAAAATGCAAAAGAGGTAATGCGGAGTGCGAAAAAAACTAAACCGAAGCTCTTCAGCGTTCGATGCGGAATGTAAAAAAAAAAAAAAATTTTTCAACCGGCAATAAAAAAAAAAAAACAACAAAAACCCCCCCCCCGGTTTGGTAAAAAAAATTGTATAACCCCCCCACAAACCCCAAAAAAACCACGATCCCGCCGACCCCCCCCCCCCCCCCAACAAAAACCCCACAGAGAAACACCGCCACCCCCCACCCTTCATGGACCGAACTAAGCTCAATGATAATACAGGTAAAGAAACTGAAGATATTTTGTGGTATTAGTAGCGAAACAGCGACAATCAATGACGTCTATATAAGGTCTAGCCCAGTCAATGACTTCTATATAAGGTCTAGCGCAGTCAATGACTTATATATAAGGTCTAGCCCAACGCACTGCTTGCTTGAATTGGAAGCAAAAATAATGTTAACATTGCTGAGCCGTCGAGTGATGACGTAACACTATTCAACTTTCTATGCGCGTTCATGGGTTCAGATAAAAAAAAATCGGTTCAAACGTTAATTATAAATGCTGAATTGTGGAAATAATCATGATACAAATGCCATTTATTGAGCAAAAGCATTTCCTCCCCATAAAATGGATCATTTATAGTGAATTAAACTGAGGTAACGCTGGGACTTGACAATCGAGTAGCGATCATTCTGCATCGAACGCTGAAGAGGTTCGGTACAGTTTTTTTTTCACGCTCCGTATTGCGTTTTTACCAACCCGTTTTTATCACGCGGTCATTGTGTGTGTGTGTGTGTGTGTGTTTACAATCTAATTCCCACTGTCTGGCAGCGGTATTATGGATAGAATCTTCCTGCAACTGTTTCATATTTGCTGTTTACATTTGCAAAAAGCTTAAATCCGGGGATTAGAAGGTGACAGCTCTACCGCGACTCCAATAGCCCATTTCAAGAACGCAAGCATTCCGAAGCTATCTTCGTGCACAATAAGCCCCGCTCCAGTAGTGACATACTGAAACTTTCAATCAAGCGTATGTGCAATGCTTGATTGACGCGTATTTAGTGATTCACAATATATACATATTTTTTTTTTTTTTTTGGCTTGAATTTTACTTACCACAAAACTTCAATCTTTTTTTATAAAACTTACAACACATGGAACTGAAGTAAAATCGATTGTCGCCAGTGTCGCTAGTTTTCAACTGGAACGGCACTATATTTCCACGGGTATTTTCATTCCAGTTCAAAGTTGATATCACACAATGATGCGCACAACTTCCGGTACTAATGAGAATCGATCAGCCGCCAAACGTCGGTCGCGCAAAAAAGCCAGAATCAACAGGAGAACGACAGCAAAGAAGCCATCCAAGAGAAATGACCTCCCCGGAAAGATTCAACCGCGATTTTCGTTCCAGATCGGGCACTTTTCCCGAAAATTTCAACACTCTCCACAACACCGCACTTCACTTTGCCGACGCTGCCGAACTGGTTAAAAATTAATTTGTTCGTATTACGAAAATTTTGTTCAAATTATCTTTATACAAACGTTCCACGACGTGGCAGTAAAAAAAAAATGATCATAGCTCCTGATAATCTCACTACTGGTCAAACTCCCAATCTAGCATGCATGTGTATAGCACGACAGGGATCCCTTTAATTCAAGAGACTATTAAAGCAAAGCTAACCGATATAGAGAAGAATTGTTCTATGACCTCAAGGCTACTCCCTAAGCGGACCCTCTGCGTCCTACTCTTTTCATAAAACCTTAGTCTTTAATTCTTTGTCAGCATCTCTCCTAATTAACACTTTTCGATGACCTTTGTTCAGTTCGAAAGGTCTGATTTCTAGCTTAATAATATGTTGTTAGAGTTAGTGCTTTGATCACGGCTGTAGTATAGACCCCACACTTAAATTATAATATATATTTTAATTGTCTGCACCTGAAACATCAGGACTTATTATTAGTTGCTCACAATCATGATCAAAACACTCACCCTTTTCAATAATGAAGCGAACAATAAGATTATTAATGATACCAACTGTATAGGTATATTTGAAGTTTAATGAATGACAATTAGAGAATAAGCAAAAATGAAAAAAACTGTCAAGCAAATGAAAAGGGCACTTTTTGTCGTTTCCCTCAATTATTTGATATCAAGTATTTGTAGATTGTTCCTAGCTTCGTCTAAGAGTGAATTGCGGTTAAACCCGCCAGTATCACACCTTTTTCAGTGCCTTCAAATAAACGTACTAAGACGTGACAATTTAAAGAGAGCATAGTGTGATACTATCACTGCTGATCATGTTCTTGGTCTCCCATGCTGGCCTTTGCATGAGATTAGCCCTCTCACCTACGACAAGGTGACAACCATGATCTTCGAGAGGGGTTTTTATCACGCGGTCATTGTGTGTCGAAATCCAGCCGAGCGTTCTTTAAGGGAAGCAGGCATTCCCGGCCGAGTCCGACGGATGCTCTGTCCAGCCAGTACCGTTTTGTGTATCTCTCTCATATAATAAAATCGTTGTATGTAGGGGGGCTCAAAAAAAAAATCTGATTTCATTTTTTATTTTTTTATTTTATTAATTTTTTTTAATTCAATTTAATTTTGTATGGATGTTTCTAAGGGGGGTGGCTTGCCTCCCGAAGATGTTTTTAGGGCGCGCTGTTATCAGCCGTCTTCTGTCTCTCCTTGGTTTGTCTACTTTCGGCAGAAAAAGAAAGCCCTAGACTTTTTGGGAATTAAAAGAAATTTGACACGTCGTTATCCGGGGACCGAATTTCATCAGGTCAACCGAAACAAACTGCGTGTTACCAACAATCAATATGAAACTAGCGTTTTGAAATTGGTTCACTATTGTAGAACCCCTAGGTCCGAAGTACACCTTGCAGTCTGCACCTTGCCATACACTATTGCGCTTTTCGGTACCTTTCGATACTTCACAGCAAAAAAAAAGTAATATGCATCAACGTAATTGATGTTAACGTATTAACAACAGATGTTATCAAGGAAATACGATGAACAATAACATCCACTTGATGTAATATTACATCGCTCTTCAAATTACAGCAGAACTTAATTATTAGTTGCATGAATGTAATAATCACATATCAAAACCATAAATATTACACAAAAACAAATGCACATAAAGGCCTCCGCAAAAAATGCAAAATATTACACGATTTTGATGCTTTATCGCATTTAGCTGTTATGTAAAATTAAATCGCGCAACACTGCCAGACTTTTCTTTCATCTTCGGCAACACTGTTTTCTTGTCAAATCAAAGTTAACCGTTTTGCGTTGTTTTGATTTAAGAAATAATCAAATTAAAAAAGAGTCGATGACGGGCCCTATTTTTTCGGATTCGTGGTGGGATACTGGATTCCTACCGACAGTGAGAATGAATATCTTGTTCAAGAAAAGGTCCAAAAGCTAATGGATAAAGTGTGCAAATAGGAGACAATTATTTCCCAGACTAGCCAAGCACTAAACCTCTGTGCAGTTTTCCGGCTCGACGGAATCCGTCGATGGCGAACGTCACCTGTTGGTAGATAGTAAGTGTAGATTTTCTACTGCTATCTACAGAAAGTTAATACATTTCTTTTTTCCCAGCCCATCGCCGATAAGCAATCCTCGATGAGGTCGAACGTCTTCACGTAGAAGGTTGTATAAGGCCACCGGGTGCACCCACGGAAAAAGGCCGGCTTACGGTCAAGGAAATAACACTTCCACTAAAACAGGAGTACATCCGAAAACACGCCTCCGATGCCATCAGTGGACACCATCTGGTTTGTCTGCTCAAATACAACGATACCGTACTGGCCACCCAATCCGTTCCTGCGTTAGCCGGGTTGCTATCGGTACGATTTCCCGATGTACTACAGCTAGCCAATGTCTTTGCTGATTTCAAAGTTCGTATTCGATTTAAAGCCATTGAATTCCTTAAATATCCAATTCTTCCGCTACGAAACAGATAACAATGGAAATTTTCGGCATGACCGCCCAGAGGGAAGTCATCCCGCGCGAGATTAAATACCACATCGCAATAATTTTCTCCCTCAGAGAAATCCAACGAACCAACTTGACCTTGAATCCTGTTTCCGGTGTCAGCCCACTGGATGCAACCGTTCACATGAAAGTAAACTGTGAGCTGACGGTCATCGTTGACCACCGAGGATTCCTCACCATGTTCTTGGATGTTTCCGGATTTGGCGCTTGTCATAGGCACTTGTGTCGCCTGTATGGCCATGTGCTCAGCTACTCGAAGTATCCGGATGATGAAAAGCGTAAAGCTCCTATCGGAAGTATCGATTTGCAGAACTGCTGAACTCAGAAAGTATCAGTTACACCGAGAGATTGCGAAGAGTCAGAGTGAATCCATTCGGTGTTTATCAATTAGACATCTGTGTTATTTTGATTAATAAAGCCATCCTTGTGTTTTAATTTCCGCTGTAAACTTTTATTTTTATCATTTAATAATGTCCGAAAATTATCTTTACACTATAAGTTTTAATTGCTCGTTTTACGTCGCGACTATGTAGTACGTCACGATGATTCACGTTGTCTGGATGAGCAACGTTGTCTCGTTTACATCGACCAAATACATCGATAAGCAGTGCAACATTTTATTGTGTACGTCGAGACAATCTAACATTACACAATCGATGGAATGACCTATGTGCATCTGATTCTGTGTAATATTCAACAACTTTTTTTGCTGTGTAGTATCTTTGTTTTTGTTTTGATTCGCTATGTTATTTTGACAGAATATTTAAGTTGGTGTGAGTTACGTTATGAGGGGCGAATCATTAAGCTTGGGACCAAGCTTGAACCGAGTTCATTCAAAAACCTTATGAAATTTAGCCACAAAGAATCGGATTGAATTTCATACTTTTACCAGCGTATCCACCCGCTCATGAAGAGTCATGAAGAAAACGAATATATTTTTTGGCTCATGAAGTACTAGCATACCGGTCCCAAGCTCGGTCCCAAGCTTAATGATTCGCCCCTAAGACCGTAACTCACACCAATACTCTCTCAAATAATCTGTCAAAATAACATAGCGGATCAATATTGAAATGAATTTACAGAGACAATTTCCTTCCGTGCATCCTTTGATAGGGAGAGAGTGGAGTAGATGTGAGTAGAGAGAGAGAGAGAGAGAGAGAGAGAGAGAGAGAGAGAGAGAGAGATAGGAAGAGCTAACAATCGCTAGGCAAACAGGTAGCTTTAGCAGCTAGGGGGACTAAGAAGAATCCCATTATTCGTACATTGTAATCTATATAACGGATACCAATAAACGTTGAGTTAAACTAGTTGTGGTGGAGGTACTCAGTGTGAGCTTTCACAGGAGTACTATTCCCTTCGCTATTATCCTTGCATCATCGTTCGGTGGTAAGTTGGTTCTCGGGTGAAGTCTGAGAGGGATTTCCTCAAGACTGTTCGCCATTTTCTCTCAACAGGTTATGGGCCCAGGCATCATTGCAAGGCCACTGCAATAATGGAGAACCGGACTAGACGCTCGCTGGCACCACCGTTCAATGGGGAGAAAAAATCTTTCCCCTTTTGGAAGGTTCGCATGGAGCAACACCTGAAGCAGAATGGATTGTTGCACACGTTAGAACGGACGATTCAGGAAGAGGATTTTAATGAGCCAGTGGAAAATGCCACTGCAGAGCAAGAAGCAGTTAGGAAAACGAAGCTCGAGTTGCGGATAAAGCAGGAGGATTGGACGGCGCTCAATGACAATACGATGAGTCATGTGATGCAATGCCAATCGGTCAAGCAGGTCATGCAGAAGCTGCAGGAAGTTTACCAGCCTCAGGGGACGGTAGTTATGGTTGGGCTGCGTTCAAAACTCTACCTGCTAAGCAACCATCGGTTCCAGACTCTAAAGGACTTGTTTGCTGCACACCACGATATTGTTCGCCAACTAGAAAGCATGGGAGAGGCAGTGGATCATATGGAGCAAATCCGTACGCTTCTTGTTGCCATCCCAGCAATTCAAATATTTGTTGGGAGCGTTATCGGTGGTACGCAAACGAGAATTAGAAGTAATGTCTCTGGAGCAAATAAAACGAATATTTTTGGATGCTGATGAAGCTACGCCGAAAGATGTTGGTTTGCCATCACAGACCTGCTTTTATGGGTCAAAACCGAGGAACAAGATTTGAGCGGAAAGATCCGAAGAATCAGCCTGTTTGCTTCGAATGTGGCAAAGTTGGCCATAAGCGTCGCAAATGCTTTCGGCTTAAGAAAAAGTTCCGCCAGGAGAAGAGATCCTTGATGGAGAATCTGGCTAATGCCGTGTCAAGTGTGGCATTGATGGCTCAGGTCAAAACTCCACACGTTATTAGCAGCTCCAGGCATCCGAAAGTTGTGGAAGAACAAAATTTTAAGGCTGATACCGAAAATGTTGCTAAACCAACCGTTAGTGTGGCAGAATGGTTTCAAGGTGAGGATTCCCTTGGAACGCATCAATATGGTTCGTGTGAAGCAAATTGAGGAGAATATTCGGAGGGTTCAAGAATTGCCGTTGCACGAGATGCCTGTAACGTTTCCCATGTACGTGGATTCAGGTGCGAGTGCACATATGCTCCGCGAGATGCGCTATTTCAGCCATTTGTGGGAATTGGCAGGAAAGGAGCAATCGATTTCTATGGCTAATGGTGACAGAGTGCTATGTAAGCGTATGGGTAATGCTGTTTTGCGAAGTGACGTTGACAATAAACGATTTCGATTGAACCTGTACAACTCGTATTTCATTCCTGAATTGCATTGTAACCTAATTTCTGTGTCTAAAATAGAAGAAACAGGTAAGCGAGTTATATTTTGTAATGGGAAAGTTGAAATTTTGGATAAATCCGGACAGGTGATTGCAAAAGGCAGGAAGGTCAATGGACTTTATGCGCTTGATGTGAGCCTGGAAGAATCTTTGGTTGAAAATTTGGATTTTGAAAATTTAGGAAAAGTTTCTAGTGATATAGTTGTTTGACATAAACGATTTGGTCATCTAGGGGAAGCGAATTTGAAGAAGTTGGTACGAAATCACATGGTAGAAGTTCTTGATATTAAACGTGGAAGTGAAGAGCTTGATCCTATTGTATGCAAAGGTTGCATAATAGGTAAGCAATCACGAGACGCGTTTAATAAAGATGGAAGGGTTCGTTCAAGGGGGCCAATAGAGTTGATTCATACCGATGTATGCGGACAGATGACTGAGGAAACATTTGATGGCTTTAGGTATTATGTTTCATTTATTGATGACTTCACTCATTTCGTGATAGTTTATTTGATCAGAAATAAGAGTGACGTGTTCATTCCGCATCGAACGCTGAAGAGCTTCGGTTCAGTATTTTTCGCACTCCGCATTACCTCTTTTGCATTTTTTTCAACCCGCTATCAATCACGCGGTGATTAAAAGTAGTGCACTGTTTTGTTTAAACCACCGATATCCAGCCGAGCGTTCCATTAGGGAAGCAGACATTCCCGGCCGAGCCCGACGGATGATCTGTCCAGCCTGTACCATCGTCAAACACCCGAGGGGAAAAAGTGTAACCCCATAAGCACCATCGCAGCAAGAAAGGTCATCGCTCCATCCACTGCCGGTCAGCAAGCGGTGCTTTGTTTGCGAACAACAGCAGAAGGTGCCATACCGGAAAACGGCAAGTAGCACATTTGTTTTTTGTTTCTTCATCTGCTAGTGTGTTGTGTATCTCTCTCCCATATAGTAAATCGTTCTGCATAGGGTGGTTCAAAAAATATCGTTCTGCATAGGGTGGTTCAAAAAAAAATCATCAGATTTTTATTTTGTTTCTTTTTGTCCCTGAATTTGTCTTTTCATGGATGATTCTAACGGGGGCGACTTGCGACAAAAGATGTTTTTAGGGCGCGCTGTTATCAGCTGTCTTCTGCCTCTCTTTGGGTTGTCTACTTTCGTCAGAAAGTGAAAGCCCTAGACTTTTTGGGCATAAAAAGAAATTTGACGCGTCGTTATCCGGGGACCGAATTCCATCAGGTCAACCGAAACAAACTGCGTGTTACTGCACCTACATATAAAATTGAAAATGAAATTGCTAGTGATGAAGGTTATAATGTCGAATACTACGTCTACATCCCATCTCAAGATGTGGAGAAAGATGGTGTGGTTTCTGCAGCGAGCCTGACGTGTGAAGACGTTATGGAAGGTAAGGGGCGACTTCCAAATTCAGCTTCGTCTACCATTGAAATCCTGGAATGCAAACAATTGCATGCGGGATCAATGGTAGATGGAAAAAAGACGTATTCACCATCGGACTCGCTACAAGTGACCTTCACCGGATCAATTCTCCCAAAATTTGTTGAAATTGATAAAGTTTTTTTCCCAGTGTGCCTTTTTGTACCAAGGGTATTTAATTGTACCAAGTGCAAACAGTTGGGTCATACGGCTTCTTTTTGCGACAACAAGCCCCGTTGTGGCAAATGCGGCCAAAGGCATCTAGAGGATGCTTGCCAACAGGAAGCAACAAAGTGTGCTTACTGTGGCAAAGAGCCTCTCCACGATTTGCAGAACTGCCCCGTGTACAAGAAGCGCGTTGGTAATGTGAGACGTTCCATACAAGAACGCTCCAAGCAGACGTATGCAGAAATTTTAAAGTCGCAAAACGGAGCGTCTGCATCGTCTGTATCAGCCGCTCAAAATGAAAATCCTTTTTTGATTTCGTCTTCCGACGAACTGGACTCTGACGAAGCCGATGAGAGAGGATTTCCGGAGGTACACGCCCCCGGTAAAAGAAAGCCTACTAGTTCTCCGGGTGTGCGCCGGAAACAAATAAAATCTACTCTCAAAAGCTTGCAAAAAAATTGGAGGTAGAGGGGGTCAATTTAAAAAAAAAACCGAATAAACCGGTAATAGCTTATGCATCCATTCCTAGCTGTAGCTATACCAACCCGCCGCTACCTAATAACAGTAACCGTAAGAGGTTACCAAAAACTACGTCTTCTCGCAATTCTAAGAATATCCCGTCCAAGCGAGGTAAGATTAATTTTAGGGACATTGTGGATAACATTTTAAATGCTCTTGGCCTTTCGGATGCTTCACCACTCCGAGGAATTATTGACCTGCTTATTCCTATAGTTGGAAATTACTTCACGCAATTGACTGTATCATGGCCCCTCATTCGTGAATTCATATCTTTCGATAAATAATTCGTCGAGTGAGGATCAAGATATGATCACCGTATTACAATGGAACTGTCGTAGTCTAATATCTAAACTAGACTCGTTCAAGTATTTGATTCACAATTCTGATTGTGATATATTTGCTCTCTGTGAAACATGGCTTTCATCCGAAGATGAATTAAACTTCCACGATTTTATCATTATTCGCCTGGACCGAGATGATTCATATGGTGGCGTACTTTTGGGGATCAAAAAGTGCTACCCCTTCTATAAAATCTCACTCCCAATAATCTCAGGCATTGAAATCGTCGCTTGCCAAATAAATGTAAAGAATAAAGATCTTTGCATAGCTTCCGTATTTGTCCCTCCGAGGGCATCAATAAACCGCCGTCAACTTTGGAGTTCAATTACATTACTTCCATCTCCAGTTCTTATTCTGGGCGATCTGAACTCCCACGGTACTGCTTGGGGCGAACAATACGATGACAACAGAGCGGATATTTTCTATGACTTATGCGACGATTTCAACTTGACCATCTTGAACACTGGGGAAGCGACACGAATAGCAAAACCTCCTGCCAGGGAGAGTCGACTTGACATATCTTTGTGTTCTAATTCACTATCATTAGATTGTCTGTGGAAGGTAATCAATGATCCCCATGGTAGGATCACTTTCCAATTATTATCTCAATCACAAATAGTTTTCACAAAACAGACCAGTCAATCCATGTTCCTTATGACCTCACGAGGCATATTGATTGGCAACATTTTGCATCGGCGGTAACCCTTGGTATTGATTCTACCGATCCTCTTCCACCATTAGAAGAGTATCGTTTCCTTTCCGACCTGATGTACAAAAGTGCATTAGAAGTTCAGAAACGACGTGTTCCAAGTGCATCCCTCAAAAGAAGACCCGTCACTCCTGGATGGGATGATGAATGCACTAAGTTGTATCTTGAGAAATCCGATGCGTTTAAAGATTATCGTAGACATGAAACATGTGAGCTTTTTGATAAGTACCTCATGCTTGAAAAAAAGCTTAAAAACTTACTCAAAGCAAAGAAACGCAATTACTGGCGTTCGTTTGTAGAGGGACTATCTAGAGAAACCTCGATGACAACGCTTTGGAGAAAGGCTCGTTACATGCGAAACCGCTCATCCTCCAATGAGAGTGAAGACTACTCCATGCAATGGATATTCGACTTCGCTAAAAAGGTTTGTTCAGACTCTGTCCCAACACAACCGAATTTACGGGATACTACCCGAAATAACGGTTCTCTGGACGAACCATTCACATTGTTGGAATTTTCAATGGCACTTCTTTAATCGAATAACTCTGCTCCGGGAAGCGATATGATATGATGAAAGACGATTACTTAACCTGTATAACACTCTCATGGAATTAAACATAGTTCCACCCGCATGGAGCCGATCTCTATGCTATCATGTTTAAGGAAATTGTTAGAAAAAATGATCCTATCAAGACTTGACCGTTGGGTTGAATCAAACAACCTACTATCAAATACGCAATTTGGTTTCAGAAAGAGCAAAGGAACAAACGATTGTTTAGCGTTGCTTTCATCTGATATACAACTGGCCTTTGCACACAAGGAGCAATTGGCTTCAGTATTTCTGGATATTAAGGGCGCATTTGATTCAGTTTCCATAGATATACTTGCAGATAGTCTGCACAGTAGTGGTTTGCCAGGAATTTTAAATAATTTTTTGTATAATTTACTGTCAGAAAAACAAATGACCTTTAATCTAGGTCAACTGACAACTTCCAGAATTAGCTACATGGGCTTACCCCAAGGCTCATGTTTAAGTCCCTTGCTTTATAATTTTTATGTTAAAGATATTGATAACTGCTTGGAAAATAGATGCACGCTAAGACAACTTGCAGACGATGCTGTGATCTCCTTTAGAGGTCCACGTGCGGAAATCTTGCAAAGATCATTGCAAAATTCCCTAGATAATCTGTCCATCTGGACCAGAAATTTGGGGATCGAGTTTTCACCGCATAAAACCGAATTGGTAGTGTTTACTAGAAAACGGTTCCCTGCCCAACTGCGTCTCAAGCTGTTGGGAAGAGACATTACCCAATCTTTGACCTTCAAATACCTTGGAGTCATGTTTGATTCAAAATGCACTTGGAGTAATCACTTTGCGTATTTAAAACAGAAATGTCAACAAAGGATCAATTTTCTAAGATCAATATCCGGAACATGTTGGGGTGCTCACCCGGAAGACCTTATTAAACTCTATAAAACAACTCCTCTTTCAGTTCTCGAATATGGCTCTTTTTGTTTCCTCTCGGCAAGAAATAGCCACCTCATCAAATTGGAACGCATTCAATATCGTTGTCTACGTATTGCCCTTGGCTGTATGCATTCAACGCACAATATGAGCCTGGAGGTTCTGGCAGAAGTAAAACCCTTACAGAACCGCTTCTGGGAGCTCTCATCTAGAATACTGATCAAGTGTGGAATCAGTAACAACCTTGTGATTGAAAACTTCGAAGAAATGCTCGAATTGAGTACCCAGTCAAGATTCTTACGAATCTATATTAACTATATGTCATCCGATATTAGTCTTCCATGCTATAACCCTCCTAGTGTACGCTTTCCTTATCACAGTTCCTCCATTGCTTATGATCTCTCCATGAAACAGGCTATTCAAGGAGTTCCAGATCAACTTCGACCTATTTTAATTCCCCATATTTTCATCGAAAAGTACCAACATGTCAATTGCAATAGAAGAATTTTCACTGATGGGTCACGCATTGATGGATCCACTGGTTTCGGTGTTTACAATGAATACTCATCTGCCTTCCGGAAACTTCAGGAACCTTGTTCCGTATATGTTGCTGAGCTGGCAGCAATCAATTTCGCATTGGGGATAATTTTCGACATGCCCATAGACCATTATTTCATCTTCTCGGATAGTCTCAGTTCTATTGAGGCCCTCCAGTCGATGAAAACAGTTAAGCACTCATCTTACTTTCTTTCAAACATAAGGTAGCAGATGTGTGCGTTGGTCGAATGATCATTTAGAGTTACCTTTGCATGGGTCCCCTCACATTTCTCAATTCCAGGCAATGAGAAGGCGGACTCTCTAGCAAAGGTGGGCGCACAAGAAGGCGAGATTTGTGAAAGAAGAATTTCACATGATGAATTTTTCCCATTAGTACGTCAGAGTTCTCTTCAAAGTTGGCAAAACGATTGGACAAGTAATTCTCTTGGGCGGTGGTTACATTCCATTATTCCAAATGTTTCGTCGAGATCGTGGTTCAAAGGTCTGGATGTAGGTCGCGGTTTCATTCGTGTGATGTCAAGACTTATGTCCAACCACTACTCGCTAGACGCACATCTCTACAGAATTAACCTCGTCGATAGCAATGTATGTAGGTGCGGAACCGCCCAACAAACATCGGTGTTGAATTAAAGCTTGTTCAAGCAAATTTGGAGAAGCTATTCAACTGTTTCTTCTAGTATAGCTGAATAGCTTCTCCAATTTTGTTTGAACAAGCTCTAATTCAACACCGATGTTTGTTGGACGGTTATGATGACATCGCTCACGCAGTTTGGCATTGCCCGGATAATGATGCCTCCAGAGCACGACTATTGGATACCCTTGTGGCCCGAGGTAGACAACCCTTCCGGGAATTAAGAGATGTTTTGGGAAGGCGTGATCTTCCCTACATGCAAGCGATTTACGAATTTCTTTGTTTGTCTGATCTAAGAGTGTAATGTCATCACCCCCTCACTTTCACTCTAGTAAATTCCTTGCCATTGTGTCCCAGTTATACTATCCTTTTGTTTCCGTGCTACTTGTACCTGCGCAGCAAGCTGTGGTCACCCATCTGCAGCTTAGTTCCTGTAAGGGACTACAGGGACTGAGGATCTGGTAGATGTCGCAACCATGAGCAGCAATAAATACCTGAAATAAGTTACCTGCCTAGCCCCTTCCAAACAATAATGTGACCCATTAACCTCGAGCTAGCCACGAGTAATTGGCACCCCACTTTACGAAAATCGAAAAAGAAAAATTGTTAACTACAATATTGAATATCGGCTTCGCAAAGTGTTACACACGCCTGAGCCTAATAAATAAACGAACTGATTAAAAAAAAAAAAAAAAAAAGAGTGACGTGTTTCAAAAGTTTGTGGAGTATGAAGCAATGGTTTCTGCTCAATTCAGTTTGCGGATATCAAGGTTGAGGTCAGATAATGGTGGCGATTATTTCTGTAAAGAATTCATGGCCTTATGTACTAACAAAGGGATCCAGATGATACCTACTGCTCCATACACACCTCAACAAAATGGAGTGAGCGAACGCATGAATCGCACTCTAATGGAAAAGGCTACAACTATTTTGCATGAAGGTGAAAAGCCGTATGCGTTGTGGGGAGAAGCGGTGTATGTCTCTGCTTATTTGACAAACCGGAGCCCTACAAGTGCATTACCCGGATCAAAGACACCTTATGAGATGTGGTTTAAATGCAAGCCAGATGTCAGCAAATTAAAAGTGTTTGGTTGTGTTGCGTATGCACACATAAACAAGGTACTTCGTAGCAAACTTGATGAAAAGAGCAGGGTTTTAGCCATGGTCGGTTATGCTCCGAATGGTTTCCGCTTGTGGGATGATAATGACAAGAAGCTTATTTTATCAAGGGACGTTATTTTATATGAAGGGAAGTTTTATTTCCATAAGATCAATGAGATTCCAAATGAAAAGGAAGATGAGATATTTGAGGTAGATTTACCAAAATCTCAAGAGTGCCCTGAAATTCAAGATCTAGAGTTTGTGGAAATCAGTGAAAACTATGATGAGTCAGGTGATGATGATAATGATGATGAGGAGGAGGTTTTCTTGGAAGCAGAAAATGATTCTGAGAATGATGGAGTAGAACCTCAACCTCAATTGCAGCGTCAAAGCCAAAGATCCCGTCGAGCACCTAATTGGCATCAAGACTATGTCATCAATGCTGACAGTAGTTTCTATATAGCGAATGTACAAGGGGAAATTCCACAAAACATTGAAAATCTAATGAAGCGTGAAGATTGGCTTAAATGGAAAGCGGCTATCGATGAAGAAATGACCTTGTTATTGGAGAATCAGACGTGGACTTTGGTAAGTGTCGTTCCGAAGGGAAGACGACTTATCAATTCTATGTGGATTTTCACGATAAAAGATGATGAGTCTAATCGATACAAAGCAAGATTGGTTGCAAAAGGTTGTTCGCAACGTCCAGGTTTGGACTATGGTGAAACCTTTTCTCCAGTGGCCAAAATTTGCACAATTCGAGCCATGCTTTCCATTGCTGTCACAAATAATTTGTTAATACATCAAATGGATGTTAAAACCGCCTTCCTTAATGGACGATTAGAGGAGGCAGTCTATATGAGACTGCCCTCTGATATGGATGGAAATGTGAAAACTTGCAAGCTTAACAAAAGTATTTATGGTCTTAAGCAGTCTAGTAGAACATGGAATTTGAGATTTAATGAGATTATAACTCAATTTGGGTTTAAAAAGCTTGAGTCCGATACCTGTCTCTACATCTGTGAGGATCGAGGTTTGTATATAATACTATATGTTGATGATGTACTTATTTTTGGGAAGGATTTAAAACAGATAAAGTGGTTAAAGGACAATCTTTCCAAACGATTCAAAATGAAGGATTTAGGGGAAGTTCATAACTTTCTTGGCCTAGATATCCGACGTGATTTTGAATCGGGATGGATGATTTTGTCTCAAGAAAGGTACATTTAAAAAATTCTCGATTTGGGATGGCAGACTGCAATCCCGTTTCTACCCCTGTTGATACTGCTATTAAATGGAAGAAAACTTCTGGACAGTCGACTAGAGCGCCTTTCAATGCTTTGCTGGGTTGTCTACAGTATTTAACACTAATGAGTAGACCAGACATTATGTTTGCGGTCAGTATTTTTAGTCGATTTTGGAGTAATCCTGACGACACCCACTGGAATGGACTCAAACGAATTCTAAGATACCTACAAGGGACACGCAATCTATGCCTCATTTACCGAAGGATGAAAGACAAGGCACCGCTACTGGGATACGCTGATGCTGACTTCGCCAACAACGAGGAGGATCGGCGGTGTGTTTCTGGAAACGCATTTACGATATACGGAAATCTCGTGTCTTGGAGTACAAAGCGACAGCAACTCGTTAGCTTATCGTCAACTGAAGCAGAGCTGGTGTCTCTTTGTGCAGCATCCAAGGAGGGAATTTGGCTGTCGAAAATGTTGTGTGAGGTTGGTACTCTTGCAGTTCCATTCACTATGTTTGAGGACAATATACCGTGCATCAAAATTGCAGAAGAGCCCCGTGAGCCGACGTGAAATATATGTTTATTCGTGAACATGTTCAAAACAAAAAGATAATATTGGAATATGTGCCTTCAGACAACCAGGTAGCAGATATTTTTACTAAAGCTCTTTCAAGGACTAACCCAAGTAACCGCAAGCATTATATTATTGCTATTATTCAACACAAAATCAACATAATTAATGCGGGATCGCATCAATTCAGCAGTTGTCAAGTAAAGAAGCATTAGATTAGCTTTAAGAATATAATGATGCATTACCAATGCAATCATGCATTACCAATGCAATAATGCTACTTTAGCAATGTCTCATGGCATTACAAAAGATATAGCATTAGTTCGATCTTAGTGGGGCCCTTTTCAGCTTTAATCCAACTTCAATGATGCACTAGACGTAATGCATATGCCCTATATATGCAAGCTATTATAGCCTCGTGGTTACTTGGGAAGTTTCTGAACATGATTAGTTTGTTAGGAATGGAAATTGAGGGGAAGTATTGAAATGAATTTACAGAGACAATTTCCTTCCGTGCATCCTTTGATAGGGAGAGAGTAGTGGAGTAGATGTGAGTAGAGAGAGAGAGAGAGAGAGAGAGAGTAGAATAGGAAGAGCTAACAATCGCTAGGCAAACAGGTAGCTTTAGCTGCTAGGGGGACTAAGAGGAATCCCATTATTCGTACAATGTAATCTATGTAACGGATACCAATAAACATTAAGTTAAACTAGTTGGTGTTATATTTTTTACTTATTCGATCACTGGTTGTTGTGGAGGTATTCAGTGTGAGCTTTCACAGGAGTACTATTCCCTTCGCTATTATCCTTGCATCATTGTTCGGTGGTAAGTTGGTTCTCGGGTGAAGTCTGAGAGGGATTTCCTCAAGACTGTTCGCCATTTTCTCTCAACAATCAAAACAAAAACAAAGATACTTGTACCAAAAGGTACTGAAAAGCGCAAGAGTGCATGGCAAAGTGCAGACTGCAGGGTGTACTTCTGAACTAGGGGTTCTACAACAGTGAACCAATTTCAAATCACTAGTTGCACATTGATTGTTGCTTTTATCTTATGAATGCGAATGCGATGTTTTTTGTCTTCATTACCAGCTATGTTTTAGATATGATAACTACATGAGATTCATAACACAGCCTTATGAAACACATTATTGTTGATTATGATAACTGAACGTGTCCGTTATGCATTTAAAATTCATTTTAAAATACAATTTTCACTTTCATATATATTATTTTTAGGAAGATAGGTTTATTTTTTAGAATAATTAAATTAATGAGACATCTTTATTTGTAAATAAAAGGCACCTTTTTACAATCCTTGAGATATTGAAATTCTCCAGTACGGGTGTTCATAATGATGTTGCTACTCACAGCATTTAACACATCAATCGACTCCACTTTGCGGATCTTCCACGGATGAGCTACGAAACTGTACGGCTTGTTAGTCAGAGCACCAACCGGGCAAAGATCCATCACATTCCCGGACAACACCGACAGGAAAAACTTCTCCACATATGTTGCAATCTGCATATCATTTCCTCATCCAGTAGTACCCAAATCATCGACTCCGGCAACTTCCGACGTTAATCGGATGCATCTCGTGCAGTGAATGCAACGGGTCATGATGGTCTTAACCCACGGGCCAATGTCCTTATCTTCGACGCACGCTTTCCGCTGTGATCGATATCGGTGAACCGTGAACGATCCGACCCGAAAGCCATAGCCTGATCCTGCAAATCGCATTCATCAGCCTGGTCGCAAATCGGAAAATCCAACGGATGATGCATCAGCAAGAGCTCCTTCTCACCTTCGTAGGCCTTACGAGTCATTTCCGCTGGTCTTTATTCACCATCCCTTCATAACCGGCATGGCGCAAGCGGCTACCGGTTTGGGAGACTTTTCCATTTCCATCAAGCATATACAACAGTTACCGGCTACGGCCAATCGTCCGTGATAGCAGAAGCGAGGAATCTCAACGCCCACCAATGCAGCAGCCTACAAATAAAAAATAAAAATAATTATTACATCTAAGCGAGATCCAAAACCCCCATCCAAAATATCTTCACCTGCAGCACCGTTGTTCCCGGATCGACCAGTACCAACACATCATCTACAAACACCGCAATCTTTTCGGGGGCCTTGGCCAAAGTCGTCGTCGACGTACGGATGACGACTTGCGTTGTTGGGCAGCGCGCTCCAAGTGCTAGTGCCCTAGTCAACGGCGCACGAAGCATCTTGCCTAGCAGTCAGTTGTGTTCAATTTTGTTCTGCAAAAGAAAACAAATAATACCGTCTGTTATCGAGCGTAGCGGTAGAGCAAAATTTCCGCAGCAGCATTCAAACGTGTAGTGAAAAAAAAACGCCTCGAGGAAACCGGAATGAAAAATGAATCCAGTTTGGTTTATTTTCACGGAACAGCAAAAGCATTGCCAAGAAAAAAAAAAAAAAAAAATAAAAAAAAAAAAAAAAAAAAAAAAATAATAAAAAAAACAAAAAAAAAAAAACACATACCACATTTTATAAATTGTGAAATGCCCCCTGCACACAAAAAAAAAAAAAAACACACAAAAAAAAAAAAATAAAATAAAAAAAAAAAAAAAAAAAAACCCACAAACACACAACAAAAAACAACGAAACAAACAAAAGACACACGACAAAAAGAAAAAAAAAAAAAAAAAAAAAAAAAAATTTTTTATATAATATAAAAAAAAAAAACAAACACAACAAAAAAAAAAAAAAAAAAAGGGTTTTTTTATTAAAAAAAAAGTAGAAAAAAAAAAAAAAAACAAGCGGGAAGTAACGTGACACCGGTGGCGCTTTAAAAATACGGACAACTACACGGTTGTTTGTGAAAACCCATTAATGGGTAAAAAAAACACCCATTTTCAAATAGCTCTCCTATCTGTCATAAAATGGGGGAATTTCTCAAACATACAATGAGTTAAAAATTACCCATTAGAGGAAACCTCGTACAGTACAAAAATTGTTATATTTTTAACCATTAATGGGTGAAAAAAAGTTCAAAGTTGGTGGAACATGGAAACATGAACATGGAGGAACTTAGAAAGTTAGAGGAACTTAGAAGTTGGTCGCAGATTCATACGAAAAGCTGAAGGGTAAGGATTTTTATTATGATATGTTCGAAACCCTGATTTTTTTTACATATTATAAAAGGTTATCCCTGCCCAGTTGATGGCTGTACATCGAAGAAAATACTTGGGGTGATTTGAACCAGCACATCTAATTTGCGCATAACCTCAATACAAGCCGGAAGAATGCTCTTCGATTTATATACGAAAATTGTGGATTACTATCAACATTCTGGAACCTCAGCCGGCACATTTTTTCATATATACAGCCAAATAACGTGGAATTGGAAGCTCTATTGGAGGATTTGTTGATGGATTCGTCGTTTCCATGAGTATACCAGAAAAGACATGAATAAAAACAAGTAAAAGTATTTATTTTTTTATTCATTGCATTTAATGATTAAGTACCATGAAAACCATGGATTTACAATCTACCAAACTGCTACATAATCTACATGAAAAAATGGGTAATTTTCTACCCATTTTGAGAAAACCTTGCCTTTTCGAAATGGGTGAATAAATACCCATTTTGTGACATAAATTGCTTTTACCCATTAATGGGTAAATAGGGTTTACCCATTAAATGGGGAGAGGCACTTCTAGCGAAAATGGGTGTTTTTTCACCCATTAATGGGTTTTTGCAAACGACCGTGTTTTGTCAAATAAATGATTTAACGAATGTGAATGGAAGGCTTCTCGATTTAGCATTCCTCAATAACAGCAATACCGCGGAGTTATTGGAACCACCGTTACCCCTACTAAGAGTCGACCAACACCACAGACCGTTTGTATTGAAATTTGAAGTAATTTATGGGAGGCATGTTTCGAATGCTGTGGACCCTTTTAATTTCGATTATAGCCAGTGCGACTTTGTTTCTCTCAATGCACTAATTCATGATGTGAGCTGGGACGAATTTCTTCATAGCTGCAGTATTGATGAAGCAGTGTCGTGTTTCTATGACGTATTGTATAGGATCCTACGAGATGTCGTCCCGTTGAAACGTAAACGTCGTACACGAGGCAGGAAGCAACCCTGGTGGAATAATGAGCTGCAGCATCTTCGCAACCGTTTACGTAAGATTAGGAAGCGTTATTTTCGTTCGAGAAATGAAGAGCACAAAGCTGAGCTGCATGACATAGAGAGCAAATACAACTCCTTGCACGCGCAATGCTTTCGCTGCTATATTCATCGAACGGAGGAAAGTATTAAACAGGATCCTAAATCGTTTTGGGCGTACGTAAAAAATCGAAAACAGATGAATGGAATTCCTCAACGTGTGTATTACAAGGAGTCTACAGCTGAAGCCCCACTTGATGCGGCACACTTGTTTTCGTCTTTCTTTCGAAGTGTGTTAAGTGAAAACCAACCACCTTCGTCTGAAATGTACCTGAACAGTCTGCCGCGGTACGACCTGAACCTTGCACCTTTCAATTTTTCTCCGAGGGATGTTTTCGAAAAGTTCCAATCGATAGACGCTTCAAAAGGTGCCGGACCAGATCGCCTTCCACCACTCTTTGTCAAGAAATGCGCCGAGTCGCTTGCAGTTCCCGCAAGTATAATTTTTAATCGATCCATGGTGGAAGGAACTTTCCCAAGGTTATGGAAGAAAGCTGCAATTACTCCTATTCACAAAGCGGGGAGTATTCATGACGTAGAGAACTATCGTGCTATCGCAATTTTAAATTGTGTACCAAAGGTTTTCGAGAGTCTCATTCACGATTCTCTCTATCCAAAAGTGCAACACGTCATCTCCGAACACCAGCATGGATTTGTAAGGAAACGTTCGACAACAACTAACCTGATGGCTTACGTTTCCTTGCTTAACACCGCACTCGAGAAGCGTCAGCAGGTTGATGCCATTTACGTTGATTTTGCCAAAGCTTTCGACAGGGTGCCGCATTTTCTGGCAGTAGCAAAATTAGAAAAAAATGGGATTCCCGGAGTGGTTGACACGGTGGATACTTTCCTATCTCACTGAGCGTAGTGCATTCGTACGCATTAATGGAGTGACTTCGGACCCCTTCATAGTCACATCGGGCGTCCCCCAAGGAAGTCATTTGGGCCCGTTACTATTTGTTCTATTCGCCAACGATATATGCAGTACTGTTAAGTCCCAAAAGTTTATGTTTGCTGACGACCTGAAATTCTTTCGAGTAATAACCTCATTGGTTGATTGCTGTGCCATCCAAGCGGATATCGACCAACTGTTAAATTGGTGCTTACTCAACGGAATGGATGTGAATGTACGGAAATGTAGTGTCATCTCATTCTGTCGTACAAGAAACACTACCGCGTTTGACTACAAAATGACTACAGCCAGCATCCGTAGGGTTGATACTGTCAAAGATTTGGGCATTCTACTAGACAGTAAGTTGAATTTCAGTCAACACGTCGCTACAACTACTGGTAAAGCATATGCGATGCTTGGCTTTATAAAACGAAACACGCAGCAGTTTGAGGACGTATATTGTTTGAAAACGCTCTACTGTTCGCTTGTACGCAGCGTACTTGAGTATGGTGTGCTTGTGTGGGCACCTTACCATGCTGTCCAGAGCAGTCAGATCGAGCGAATCCAAAAGAACTTTTTGCGATACGCTTTGCGAATGCTACCATGGAACGACTCTGTCCGTCTGCCACATTACGAACAACGATGCGCCCTAATAAGATTGCCTTCTTTGGCAAACAGGAGAGTGTTACTGCAACGTCTTTTCGTGTTTGACGTCTTGAACAACAATGTAGACTGTCCTGTGCTGCTGAGCAAAATTCTAATCAACGTTCCTCCTAGATCAACTCGGCGTGCAGTTTTTCTTCGACTTCCATTGCATCGCACCGTTTTCGGACAAAACAACCCATTTGAAATTTGCTGCTGTCGTTTTAATGAAGTGACTGTGCAATTCGATTTTAATGTGTCTAAGACTATTTTCAAAATTAGAATAAGTACATAGTAAGAACTGTCTGTGCGATAATTTAAATTCGAAGACCAGAAATAAATAAATAAACCCCCCCCCCCCCCAAAACCCAAAAATAAAAACCAATAACCCCATCCTCCCAAAATATTTTTTAACCAACCGGTGGTTCTAAATATAATTTACAAATATCCAATCTAACAATGAACTGTGCAGCTCCACAGTACCAATAAGATTAAAAAATGGATTCTTGTTAATGTTTCTAGTTGTAAAGGGTGTCCACGATGAAATTGCCACACTATGAAATTGCTCTAACTTTTTAACCGTTGGGTAGAATTTAATGAAAATTTGGGTGGATTTAGTTCATAGTGCATTATTTACATCCTGCAAGTTTTAAAGTCCTGTGATCAAAACTCGCGGAAATGGAGTCGAAAGAACAGCTCGTGCGTGATAAAATCTTGCGCATTCATCACGAGAACAAGGATCTCTCGCATCGTTCCATCGCTAAAACGTTGGGAATCGTGAATTCCACGGTGTCGCGAGTGATTAAGCAGTTCGAGGAACGGTTGACCACCGATCGGAAGCCCAGAAGTGAAGGAAAAAATATTCCGTACAACACCAAAAATCACAACCGCGTAGTTGGGGCCTTCAACCGAAATCCGAACGCCTCCGTTCGGGATGTGGCTAAGAAGCTGCACCTAAGCCGAAGTTTTGTCCAGAAGGCCAAAACTAAGGCTGGGCTTCGAACGTTCAAGGTACAAAAGGCCCCTAATCGCGACGAGAAGCAGAACAAGTCCGCCAAAACCCGTGCCAGGAAGTTGTACCTCAACATGCTGACGAAAGTTGAATGCTGCATCATGGACGACGAAACATATGTGAAGGCCGACTTCAAACAGATCCCCGGCAACCTGTTTTTCACGGCCAAGGATAAGTTCAGAGTTCCGGAGCATGTCCGCACTCAGAAGATGTCCAAATTTGCGAAGAAATTCCTGGTTTGGCAAGCCATCTGCACGTGCGGGAAGCGGAGTGCACCTTTCGTGACCCAGGACACGATGAACGGACAGGTGTACATAAAAGAGTGCCTCCAGTGCCTGCTCTCCTGAAGGCCCACAACGTCCCAACAATCTTCTGGCCGGATTTGGCCTCATGCCACTACTCCAAGGACGTGCTGAAGTGGTATGCGGACAATAAGGTCAATTTTATGCCGAAAATGTTCAACCCTCCCAACACTCCGGAGCTCCGCCCCATCGAGAAGTACTGGGCGATTATGAAGCAGCGCCTTCTTAAACGACCTAAGGTAATGAAGACAGTCGAGGAACTGAAGAAAGTATGGGTTTACATGCAAAAAACGGTTGATTCACAGGTTGTGCAGAATCTTATGGCCGGGGTTAAGGCCAAGGTGCGGGCATTTGCGTATGGACTGTAAATAAAATACGAGTAAAATGGTAAAATGAAGTTTAATAGTTATTTCTCAATCCCTGAAAATTTGATGGCAATCGGATGAAAACTCGAATTTTGCGAATCAATTTTGTGTGTGGCAATTTCATCGTGGACACCCTTTAAATAGAGCACTCGATCATTTCCCTTTTCTTACAAGATATCAATATGTATGTATGTGTATGTATGGTAGCCACCATCCCTTCTAGCGCTTGGCTTGGATGCAGCTCCACTTAATAGCAAGATCAAATTGAGTCGCCGATCTGAATTCTCACTATCGCTGTATGAAGGGCCAACAACGGAGGGGTGGACCCGTAAGCAGAGACACTTACGCGAAATCCACGGGAAATTAAGAATCTCCTTCCAACGATACGATCCATCAAATCGAATAACCCAATTCGCAGTACTTATTAAGCTTTCTACAGGATGGCTTGTTAAGAAGGGCGCGTCACCCTCACTGAAACTGTTGGAGTAGAATTCACAGCATCACAATCGAATCGGCTGGATAAGGAAAATGATACTGTTCATTCCCTCCTAGACTCAGGCAGTCAATCAAACCATCTTCCAGCTTCAGCTTGAATGATGCTCCCTCCCAACCCAGTATTTATTATATATGATGTAAATAATATGTCATGATATGCAATATATGTAGTGTGTAATAGCGCAATGAAATATACAAGAATATTTAATTAAAATGTCATAGATGGAATTCGTCCTCCTGTTATTTTAATAAGGTTATAAAAGAGTAATATGATGAAATAATAAAAATATGCAATAAAAGGATAATAATATGCCGCTTGGTGCTTCTTTAAAGCTCAATTAGTGTCCGATGAATGTAATTCTGGAATGGGAAGGTCATATTGCAGTTAAACAAGACATAAAACATTTAATTATTCATGAAACAATAAAAAATATGTATGTGTTTTTGACATATGTAGGTATAATCTACAAAACGAAGATCAGTTATAAATTTTAAAAATGGAATAAAAGAATATCCAATGCGGTAAATCAATAGAAAAATACCTTAATTAATACAATGTAATATATTGTCTATATAACCTGCGATCACTTCCTTATATCCTTGAAGCAGATAAAATTTCATAATAATTATTATTAATTTTTCTAACGGATATAATAATGATATGCAATGATGATTAGCTGCAGCTATATGATGAATGTATACTAAAATGAAATTGTAATATTATCGATGAATTGAATGGGTTAAATAAAATAATATGATGAAATAACTTAACAATGATAGGCCTATGATAATAATATGCTGCTTGGTGGCTCGTTACAGCTCAATCATTGGTAGTTGAATGTAACTCCGGAATGTGAAACCTTTTTTTACCAACCATTTCGCAATTAAAAGGGGTATACACATCCGTAAAACATTTAATTATATACCAAACAGTAGAAAATATGTATGTATCTATGACATATGGATATACATAATCAGTAGAATTTCAGATAATTTATTAATTTTAATAATATGCAATGATCAAAATTGATAGAAAAGAACCTATAACTACAATGAAAAAAATTGCTATACTATCTGGGATCCACGTCCTTGTAACCTTGAAGCAGATAAAATTTAACTATTATTATTTGTTTTTATTAATAGTAATTTTAATCAGATTTTATTAATATTCAATGATGAAAATAATACGATGTTGTATTGAAATCCTAAATAACGTACATATAATAATAAAATGCAGCTATTTGTCTCCTCCGCAGCGCTGTTAGTTGCTTGAAACTCTGAAATAATGAAGGAGAGTTGATCACCTGGCATCCTAGCCAAATAGCAAGGAAAACTTAAGCAGACGACAAGGCGAATTAAAGTTCCTATAAGTATGATTACCGCCTAAAAACGGAAACTTAATAAATCCAAAATAAAGGAAATAAAAATAAAATTAAGAGGCAATTTGAACTCTCCGCTAACTCTTGTTTCCTACTGGGCCCATAAATGATTCTTAATATCTGTCAAATAGAAAATGTAGGATCAATGTTAGGTTTTGTATTTTTTGTTCCCCACCCTTACCGCTGCGTCTACCAGTGTGCGAAAGAAGAAAATTACCATCCTAGAACCGATACGATATGTACAGAATTATATAGTTTATCAATAAAATAACGGTATTATCATTCACCCTCCTTATTGCCGCACAACCCCCTGATTTCAGCTCTGCCCACTGCTATCCTTTCCTCTCAATGGTCCCAACGCTGCCGTCACTCGTCTTTTGGTAAGAAGATCGCTTTGTCGTTTCTGACTACTGTTCGGCTGTTTTTTACACACCACACCCCCACCCCCCCCCCCCCCACACACTCCACCCACCCCACGCCACAACCCCCCCTCCCCTCAATTTTCCAATTTCCCCTCCCCTTTTTTTTTTTTCTTCGCTCTGCCATGCCCCCGCCCCCTCCACTATTTTTTTTTTTTTTCTACCCCCCCCCTCCTCCGCTGTTTGTGGTGCCCCCCCCCCCACCCCACCCCGCCACACGCCGCCGCGGCCCCCGGTGGAGTAAAAGCCCTTGGAAGAGACGCCCCCTCCGACCCCCTCGCCCCCGCAACACCACTTATGATAAAAATACATACGAATCGCGTAAACTCGATATAGCCAACGCAAAGCGAAGCAGTGCGAACCGACAGCCAAACGCGTCGAAGCAGCCCGAGTGGTGTTTTGACGCGTCTAAACGCTATATGCTATTATGAAATAACTTAGTGACTGAATAGATTGCTCATATTTTTGCAAGCAGTACGGAGTTGTCGAAAACTGAATAAATTGGTTTGACTTCGATGAGTGGAAACTACCCAAATTTTTGGTAAATGATTAAAACAACAATTTTTCGTCAGTTCAAAATGGTGAGCAATGGAAATGAACTTGTGACTTTCAGTGCAGTGACACAAAAAATATGTTTTCAAAGTAAATCAATTATAATTGTCTTTTCGTAATCACTTTTATTTCAAAGGAAGAATTAAAGATCGATGCAATGCATGAAGAAATTTCAACCCAATAGAATTATTATGTTAGGTAATAATTAATATGCGTAATATAAAAATGCATTCTTAAATCACAATTGGTTTTACCTACTGATAAATAAAAACAACAATTTCGGATTGTTATTAGATTTTTACAATGTGGTCAACAAATGACAATTATGTGTAATTGCCAATTACACATTTTTTACCAATAAATACATGCGGATAATTTTTCATGTATTTAGCTCATGTTTAACGAGCTGCGGTGCTTCATACAAATAATAGATAATAAAAATAAAAAATAAATAAGCAGACCCGAGCTGTTCAATGAGGGAACGCACTTTTCCTTCAATAAATAATAGTTTTGCGCTTGATAGGTCTTGATTATTAAGTTTCAGCTTCAACCACAGGCGCGTCTGCTTAAATTTGAGTAACTCGGCCAAACGCGTGATAAAGCGTTCACTATGCCATACTTCGCGTTGCGTTGCGCTTTTGCTCATTTCGCTTTTCCGCAACGCTTCGCTTCGCGCCGCTACGCGTTTACTATACCATCGGCCTCACGGAAAAAATCAAAAATTTACATCGTGCACAGGCTCATGCCGCGGTATGAACGAGAGAGGAATATTGTTGTATCATGCCGTTTCCATCAGTAGTGCCACTCGCTGGTACAGTGGTGTAGCGTTTGTATGAGAGCGTGAACCACCTGCTAAATTATTCAATACGTTGAACTCATTTCATTGATCAAACTCCTAGTTACGTTGCGGGATAGCACTCAACAAATCTATATACACACACACCCGCACACCCAGTTCACTCCTCAATGGTAGTCTACCGTGTGAAACAGCTAATCAGCTGTTTCTCCCGTTTACTCACCACCGTTGCCCAGTCCACGGCCTAGTGTGAACGATGAATGTCAACATGTCAACAATTTTTAACATCCATAATACTTACAACAAGGGTACGTATTATCAGGATATACCTATAACTCTAAGGGTTAATTTGAATTAATCAGTAAAAAGTCAGTAATTATCGAATTACTGGTGTAATTAATTGATGGGCTCTAACTGTACTTTGAGATAATTGGCACTTGATTTATTTTGTTTAGTTGTTCAGTACATTTCTTTGATTGGTTATTGCCAATGTTTTGTTAATCTTTATTCTATTATTTAATATATTATAATATTATAAATGCTCATCGTAATTTTTTTAAATTTGGTTATTGATATACAATAATAAATATCATGGTTCTCTTCATACTTACATACTTGGATACAATTTTCACCAACCGTTTGTTGCTACAGTTATTTTTATGGTTTATTATTAAGTTTATATTACTAATACATTAAACGTTTTCAATATTTCAGATTTAACCTGAAACGACTCGCCCTCGTAGCCCTTTACCCAACAGGCGAAAGCTCATATGGTAGAACTATACCCTAAATGGTTCGGGTTAAGCCCCTAATGGGTCGTTAAGCCAACTAACCATATGCAATTTATTAAGGCGTGTTCCTTTATAATTGAACATTGTTTAGGCAATCAATTATTTGAAATGATAGTAACGTCCTCCCATCCTCCCTCGCATCAAAATCGTTATAGATTTATATGTTGGCTTTTTTCCTTATTTTTTTTATAAATGAGATACTTTATTTATACATCATTAATTTAGCGTAGAATTATCGGGACTATTTATATTTCTATCTATTGAATACTAATACTTTGTTTGAAGGAGAGCCTTTGCTTGTATTTAACGAAAACTTGTGCAATTTGTAGCATCTTTTGCTATGGTCTTATAGTTCACTATGTATATTGTTAAATTACAATTATTATAAGTATTGCCTTTATTGTATTTTTTACTCTCATTGCATAAACTAACCTTATTTTTACTGTTTTTGTATTATTATATTATGTTTTATTAAAGGAGTATGTAATCTGCCTTTATTCTGTTATTTAAATATTGGTTATGAATAAAATACGTTACTATCATTCCTATTATTATGTAGAATACTTCATTACTATGTTTTTATACTTTTGAGTCATTAATTTGATTTATTTTTACCTCCTTTTTAATTATTTCATTTCGTTTATTCATTTTTTTTTTTATTATTATTTTCATCAAGTTTGATCATTTGCTTATTCCAATTATTGAATCATTGTAGATAAATGATTAAAATCAACCATTTATATTTTAAGGTTTAATGATTAAATTGTGAGTCAGCCTCAAGACTTTATCGGCGGTACTCCCTACACCTGATCTTATTTCTAAACTCTTCGCTTGTCCCTATTTTCTATTTTCTTATTTGTTCTTTTTATTATTATTTTTTGATTATCTGCTCAACCTATGTTATCTTTCTTGTATTAGTAGGAATAATGATGAAGGGCCACTGTTTAATTGACTTCAGACAACTATCCTCGTAATTAATTATCTTCGCTAGAATCTTCTCCTTCTGAAATTTCACTGTCTAGGTTTTTGTATATTTCTTCCGCTTTCGTTTCAAGTTTATCTTTATCCTGAACTAGCTGTTTCCAATCCGCTCTGTTCATCTCGTGGTATCTACTAAAATCCTGCGAGATTGAGTCCTTACAGGTGAAGCTAGGCCTTCCGTGTTTTTTCTTTCTAAAATTAAGCCTATAGGCCATTTTAATGGGATGTCCTTCTTTACGTCTTTTAATGTGCCCATAATATTTGATTCTGCCTACTCTAACTCGTCTGTTTATTGTTTTACCTTTCTGTTCTTTCCTCACATTGAATTTACGGTTAGGTTTCCTGCAGTTATTCCATATATCTTTAAGTATTTGTTTCTCATATCTGCCTAATTGTGTCCTACACCTTTTAGTTAATGCCGTTACTTTGGTTCCGTATAGTATAGATGGAGCTATTACTGTATTGTACATTAGTCTTCCCAATTCCCACGCTACTTTGAATTTTTTACAAAACTCAATTATGAGTTTTGCTGCTCTGACAGCACTGACGCATCTCTGTTTTGTTGTGGCTGGGCGATTTAACGTTTTTGTTAGCCAGGTTCCGAGATACCGTACTGATCCGCATACGCCATATTTTTTATTGCTCAACATTATTTCATCCGGTACCTTTGCTACCGAGTTAGGAGTTCGGATCAATATCTGACTCTTTGCATTATTAATCTCTAGACCCACTTCTTCTAGACTCTCCTCCAGTGCTTTGATTATCCTTTCTAAATCATCCTGGTTCTCTACAATGATCAAGATGTCATCCGCAAAAGCTAATATGATGGGAAGTTTCAAGGAACCTTCTCTCATTAAATTAAGCTCCGGTATCTTCTTCTCGACATTTCTTATAACATCTTGCATAACCAAATTGAAAAGAAATGGAGATAACGGACACCCTTGCTTTATGCCTTTTCCTCTTACGCTTTCCTCGGTGAATTGTTTCTACCAGCAAACTCTTGTCCTCTCCGCTCTAACGCATTGAAGTACCCTATCGATCAGATGCGAAGGAACATTTGATCTAGCAAGAATCTCCTTCAACTTGTGCAAGCTTACGTTGTCGAAGGCCTTCCTGATGTCCAGCGCTGCTAGGTATAATGGTTTTCCTGCATTCCAGTACTCTTCCATTATCCTCTTTGTCACGAACATGTGATCATCAGTAGACCTTCCTTCGGTAAACGCGGCTTGAAAGATCTCCGGATCTCCAGTAAATTCCCTCAGCCTGTTTTTTATCCATTTGGC